>JAVSBS010025104.1:0-28202 GCA_033124195.1 Coracias cyanogaster | reverse complement strand
AATCTTTGAGACCTGCATTTCAAGATAGCTGTGCTCCAAATCACCGGAGCAGGATTTTTGCTCCAGCACAGATGGTTTTGCAGGCCATGTCCCAGCAGCTCAGCTAGGTTCAGAAAGTAATCTTTAGTCCAAGGATGAATACATGAGAAGTTTTGTAATTATTTTCTTGGAGCCTTTTAGCCCCAGTGATCTTGGTGAATAGCTGGGGCAGCTGCTGGCCAGCTGCTAAGCCACTGCAATAATTTGGGGTGTCATGTCACTCTCTGTTTTAAGTATATGCTTTTAATTTTTCTCTTGTTTTACCTTCCATCTTTCCTCAGTTTCTTTCTGGCTCAAGCAGTGTAGTGCTTTAAGCTTTAGAGAAAAGACCTGTTCTGAAACAAATCCCCAAAGAAACATATTTAGCACCCATTTATTTATCTATAAAAACTTCTTTTTATCCATTGTCCCCTGAAATTTTGTAATGTGTAGAGCTGGTTCTAAGTAATGAATTTGCTAAGTTTGTTTGCTTCAAGGCAACCCCAAGATAGTCCCCCCAGAAGGCACTCCCTGCTCCCACATTAAGCTCTTTTTTTTTTTTTTTTTATGAGCAGCAAGTCACATGACGGCTTGTTTCATGTGGATTTGGGCCATAATACAAGCATGTGTCCTACTTACCCATCATCATCAAGACAATAACTCTAGGTTCTTCCCCACAGTGCTTATCATCACTTTAATACTCTGAGGTCCTCTCTGGTGCCCCTGAACAATCAGAAGAACTTATGGCACAGCAATACTGTTGTGTTTGCTTATGGCTATGAATTGGGAGCATGCTTTCTGTTGATAGGCACTAGGAATGAACAATGCAGCGTTAAGCTGGCTTCACTTGTTCTTCAAGGATCCAGGAATGAATAGTAAGTAATGATCCTCTTCCAGTCTGAATGCAGGGCTCAGTGAGCCTCATTCCTGTTTGCTCTTTCAGAATATAGGAGATGTATTTGGGTCTTTCATAAGTTAATTGGCTACAATTCCCAAGGATTGATCTGTTTCTCTTCAGAAAGAGTATCACCATCAAGTAACAGAAACAAAGAAGCATATGGATGAAAATTGGCAAGCATGAATTGAAGCCTAGTTAGATGCAGGTAAAGGTAATTGACAGAGAAGTGAAGTGCCATCGCAGGTCAACAAAAGCACTTGCTGTCTTACCAGTTCATAACATGAAAGTTGAGCTCCTTTATCCTGGACCATCCAGAAGGCTGTTTTCATGCCTCCTGCGATAGGGCCTACCATGGGTTGATCTTTTAATCACATCTGGAGCAGCTTGTTGTTGGGCATACACCATGTGGTTGATTGTCAAGATCACACAGAATGAGACATAAAACAAGGGGAGAAAACTCCATACCTTAAAAGTCAAAGTGTGCACATGGAGGCAGAATCCACAGTAGTGCTTCTCACACTTCATTGCTTGTGGCCATTGAGATCCCTCTCTTAAGGACTACACTGTCTTTTTCAGGTTTGATCAGCATGCCCTGGCTATACACCCAGCATGTGTGAACCAAAGTCTCCCTTAGCAGAACCCTTCAAAGCAGTAGCCTGCAGCCTACATCTTGCCAGGCCTCTCACTCCACACCAGCGTTACCCAAATACCCCCTTGCTGATTGAAAGACTTGGCTTCCCCCAAGGTACTTGTTTCCCTCTTGAGGACCTAGATCCTTCTCACTCCCTTTTTATTTTATGTAACAACCTGTAGTTCTTGGGTTAGTTAATAAATAGTTCTAACACTGGTTCTTTTTGTTTTCCTTTTTGATCCTTCAAGAGATTGCCTTTTGTTATTCAAAGCCAAAGGTGCTTGACACACAAGCAATGCAGAAGCCCCCAGGCTTTAAGCCCTGTTCTGGCTGTGGGATCGTTATGCCTATAAGTGATTCCCATCCTCAATGTCTGTTAAGCCTTAGGGAAGAACTGGGCAGAGAAGAATGCAGCACTCTGAATTCCTGAGTGGTGCTGGGAGGCATCCATCCATCCGTGGGGGGACTGGAGGAGTTTCACCTTCTGATCAGGGCCTTTCAGGATCATCATTTCATCCCACCTAAGGACCCTCCTGCCTTTGTCTGACTTCCTTTACAAGGCTGACAAAAATCTGGCCTCCTATCTGTTGGGAAGAAAAGTACCTTCCTTTGTTAAGTTGTGCTCAGAAATGTCCAGGTGAGACAGCTTTGTTTTGAGGCCCAGGAATTGTTCCTTGAGCTCTAAAACTGACCCTGGGAACTGCTGTGTCTCAGACTGACTGCCATGTGAGCATGAGCTCTGAGGAGAACCTAGGTTCTTTGCTTTTCCATTGCATCCAAAAAGTAACATAACTTACTGATACTATTGAGTCTGTTGGTGTCATCAAGCCTTCTGCCTGCTGCTGTGCCTGTAAAATCTTCAGTTTGGCATCATTATTGCTTAATCTTCTCTTGGTGATCTTATGCTTCATCAGGGACCAGTTGTGCCCTGCAGGTCAGTGCATTCTTTCTTCAGCTGGCTTTCCTGCTTTGCACCCCTGTCTTGTGTACCAGTACCACCAACCTCAGTACTCATCGTCATGACATTATCTTCCTGTCCTTTAGGACCGGCATATACTCCACTGCTTCAGTACACACCCTGTTGTTGGCTCTGAGACTCAGGACCTCTTTTCTGCCTCCTGCAATTCTCCTTTGCCAGAGGCATCTGTCACTCAGATTCTGATTTTGAGCCTCACAGAAAACCCTGCACTTCGGGGTATTGGGAGATTCTTACCACTTGATCTGAGCACACTGTCAGGGAAAAAAAATCACATTCCCAGTGATAAATCTCATTGGATAGGGAAGCATTGGGCGTCATCTCTCCTCAGCTCTCTGGCCCTGTTCACTAGAATGCTAGGGAATTCATTGCTTAATGAAAGCCATCTTCCCTGGCCCTTCCCCAGCCAGGATAATGTCATCGTATGGCAAGAGGTGACATACACTTAGACATGTCCCTTGTATCTTCCCACAATATCACGTGCCAGCTTGACACCAAAATTTCTTTAGGCATGATAGACTTTTCAGTTCTGACTAATTTATCATAGGTGCTTTGGGTGAGATAGCTACTTTCCTTGGTGCTTTCCTCCTCAGACATAATGTGTGATGGCATCAACACTGTTACTACCCTGCTGTAGTACCAGCTCTGCCTCCCTTTCTGGGTAAAGCTTCAGTAACTGATACTGCCTCTTTCTTGGGCTCCTTCATCTCAACAGATTGATTCCTCAAGGCAGGAAAAGAGCGACTGACACTCCTTGGAACATGCATCTTGTCTTCTCTATGACTGATGGACTTTCCAGGGCAACCCCCAATAATGAACCAGAACCCACTAATTGCTTGACAGAAACTCAAGTCTCCTTCCCATCCAGACAGGCAGGATATCTGACAGACCGCCTTACCAGGAGTTTTCTGGAGGTTCCTATACATTTCCAGAGCTTAGTATTTTACAATTTCAACTGTATCTCAAGGAACTGAGGTCTCTATTTTTAAGGCAAGAAGAGGAAAAGTAGCTGCAATATCATCTGCTTTCCTCCATGCTGGAGCTGTGGTGCATCTTTCAACATAATGGTAGGTAGGAAAATGCATGTTACTGGCTAATTACAGAGCTGGTTTCCTCTTGGTGTTTAAACCTCCCCTTGCTGCTCTTGTGGGTTGTACATCACACTGAAGGCAACAGATTTGTTATTGCACTCTTTGACTAATGGTTTCAGGGTAGTATCTTAAAGGTAAAATTGAATAAACAAGTCAAGTACATACTTTCTGTGGGGTGTTAGTATGTTGGCAAAGCTAGATAGGTGTATTTAAACACAATTTTGGTGTGAACGTGGTCATCCTGAGTCAAACCCAATAATGCCTGTAGGAAAGAGCATGTCACACTAATCACACTAATTAATCATATTTATGCAGTTTAATTAAGGAAGAAAACAATTTTTGAAACTGTCTTAAATAATCTCTTCTTTGTGTTCATTCAATCCTTTCTGTTTATTACTACCTTAATTCATGCTTTCACAAATATATATAGCAATAGTATTTGCTTACCACAGTGATGTTTCAGGATCTTTGAGCATAATTACTTTTCTCCCTTTTTAATCCAGTTATCCAACCCATTGATTTGTCATTATCAGTTTTCACTCAAATTGCAGCTTCAGTAGTGGGGGAGAGAGTTCCTGCTTCTCTGTGTCCATACCACTTCCCCAAAACCCTGCGTGAATTGAGAGCACAAATCTTCACCTCATGGAGACTGTGCAGAGAGTCACTGAATTTGAAGAAAGGGTTGAGCTAGCATTGCAAAACAGGTAGTCATCACATTTTAAGTTTTATTTTAATCTCATTAATATTCTCTAAATCTGGACAGCGTACACATCTTCTTGCTCATCCCCTTTGCCCCCAGGACTTTCTCTTCCCTTGGTACCATACAACTTCAGATGTTGTTTGGGATGTTTCTGGCTTCGCTGGTTTTATTACTATTCATATTCCTATTTCTTCCTTTCCTTAATCAAACAACAAAACCACACAAGCAGCCCTTGCTCCTACCTAAAAATCAAATGCACACCCCCGCACCCAGTGTGCCTCCAGTTAACCATATGTGTCTTCCTCATCCTTCAAGTACTGCGTAATCCACTGGGCTTGGCAAATCCAACCCCTCTTTTCTCCAATACTTCACATCTTCACACCAATTGCTTTATTTCTCTGGCTTACTTGGCCAAATAGGCTGCTGGTCTCTTGAGACAGGGAGGTGGGTGCTGGGCATCTGCTTGCTTCTGCCTGGTATTGTAGCAGGGAGGGAGAGAGGGGGGCACCAGAGAGGCAGACAAGGGCAGTGATGAGCAGCTGGGCATAGGTGGAAGAAAGGCCATCAGTGCCTTCAGAGTTTGTTTCCTTCACCAAAAATCACTTTCACCTTCTCACACAAAAGGAGAAGCAACAACATCCCTCTTTGTTCCATCTCTGTACCTTGAGGTGTTAGAGGTAGGAAAACCACACAAAACACTTGTGGCCCCTCCTGCTGATCCTGGGGTTGGTGATGAAAATAGAGCAGCCCTGGCTCACAGAAGGGTGCTGGGAGCTCCTGCAAGCAGGGAGATGGAAAATGACAGGACAGTTCAAAGTAACAGGTATGTGTGATTTCTCCTGCCGGTGCTGCCTTTCTCTCACACAGCCCAATTAACAGGGGTCACAGAGCACTGATTAGCTGCCTTGGCGTTTTGTGAACATAAGGCAGTGAAAAATCCAGGGTGAATGAGGGAGAGGAGATCAAATAGACACTTATCGCAGCACTCCTGCCTGTCCCCGGCATTTGCCAGCCTAAGGGAAGAGCCTTTTCAGAAGAGGCCAATGTGGGACAGTGCAGTATCTACACCAGTATCTCTGCTGCTTTTCTGTCTTCTCTCAGCAAAATGACAAAGTCACTCCCAGCAGCTGTGTCATGAGTAGAGTTGTTGCTAGATGAAAGCCAAATCACAGGAGAAGTATGGACCATGGGCAGCTGGGGAAGATCAGAGATGCACTTTTGCCACACTGGCATGTGAGATGAGTTCAGTTCCCACAGCTGATGTCTCCTTTTGGAGGGGTGGGCTTGCTGCCTCCTGTCAGTTGTGTGAGGGAAAAGGGGTGGAAGGCAGCGCATATCAGTTCACAGCAAGTAAAAGGGTATCTCCATCTAATTCAAGATCTGGCGACTGTGGTCTAGTAATGCTAAAGAGCCCAAGCTGGACACTTCCTTGGTTGCTCAGTTTTTCTGCTGCAGCTGGGAGAAGTCTGCACAAGCAGACCTGGAACCTCCCTGAAGGGCAGGCAGCTGTGGTGACTCTGTGGCTTCCCCATCTTCTTTGTGCTCCCCCTTTTTGGGTGTACCAAAGCAACACTCCTACTTCAGCTGTCATACCCAGGTTAAGTGGCTGTACTTGCTTCTGTCAAGCCAGCACATGCTCCTGTGGTGTGATCCCTTATTAGACTAGACAGGCCACATCAGCTCTCCATTCTCTCTGCCTCCCTGGAGACACTGCCTCGCTCCATAGCTGTTCCTATTCTGCTTCTCTGTGGGATACAGCATATCTGCCAGCTCCCCTTCCAGCTTCCCCAGCTTTATTGTGTGGAAGATCGCTTGAGGTACATGGAGGAAGACAAGGAGCAGGAATGGAGTATTCTAAGTTGCTGCTTAGTCTTGGTTTTTCTTAACTGCATTTTCTCCCTCTCCTAAACATGAACACTTTAGGAATAGCTGGGAAGACATTGGATTCCCCATCATCCAACCATGTAAATTAGATTTCCTTAGCAAGACTGAGCAGCCCTTCTGCTGGAGAACCTCGTGTCCTAACCTTTCCTCACATTGGAAGAAAGGTCCAGAACCTGACGTCTTCTCTAAGCATCTCTTCAGCATACTCTTGGTGGTGACCTCAGTGCCACATTTGAGCTCTGGAAGCAGGTTATGCAGTGGACAAGTGAAGGGCAGGAAACAGGAATTTCTAGGGTGCTGCAATTACTCTGCTGCCCTTTATTTTTGTGGAAGACTTGGGTGTGTCTTTCACAGATGTGGAAACCTCTGATCACTCATGTTTCAGACTGCCAAATCCAGGAGTTAGACCAGGCTACTTTAGGAAGAGCTGCTGTTACTTAACATTTGCTAAAGAGCTGGTTTTTTCTCCTTATGCTTTGAAACAAAACCGTGATTGTAATGTAGAAAGAATGTGCTCAGCAACGGTGAAGAGAAAGGTCATTGTATGTAGAATTCAGTGTAATCCACCCTCTTGAGTCTTCAGGTGTCAGGATTCTTTCCCCTCCCTTTCACTGCCAGTGCTCCTGATGGCCACACCGGTTAGCCACAGAATTACTCGAGGCTTGGGCAATGTCTGCATTCAGAAAACTAGTTCTAGCTAGTGGGGAGGACACAAGAGGCAGTTCTGTACATGTCTTGTGATGGGCTTGTACTCTAGCAATCTCTTCAGTCTTCCCAGCTCTAGGAGGAGAAACTTCACTATGGAGCTTTGATCAGTCCAGTTTGATTCCCACCCACTCCCCCCCTGCCCCCCGATTTTGTGGTCTCATTCAGGGTCTGTTAATGTTGACTGTGCTCCTTTTGTTCACAGCCACTTGCAGGCCGACTGGTTTTCTCCAGGCATGAATCAAAACAGGGCGCCAAAAAGCAGGATGAGCCTGGGTGTTTTTTCCTCCATCACAAGGACTCTGCCAGAGTTGGACATTGCTGAAGTTTCTGCTTCCCTCGAGACTGTCCTTGGCTGGAATTTGTGAAGTCTGTCCCCACCAGTGGTGCAGCAAGTAGTGCTGCTAGTTGAATTAGAAACAGAACTTGTATGTTAAAGTTTAAGGTCATGATTCATCAATCTCCTCCAAGTGTTTTGAGGAGAGACCCTTCAGGGTGCTTGTTGCCCTTGAGCCTCTGCCAGTCTGATTGCCATGATGGCAATTTGGTCCATGGTCTGAGGAATACATGCTTTCGGTTGGCTTGCATGCCTTCTGAGTGAGCTGCACACAGAGGGCTTGGAAGGAAATGTGGAATATACCTATCTAACCCTTTTCTTTCCCAGAAGGATGAGTAGTATCTTTTTTTTTTCCCCTGAGTCATGCCTGACTTAACTTCTCAGTAGGGTAAATTGTTTGGAGGTGAAGTACAAGCTGGTCCACAAGGCTTCCTCCCCCACCTCAGATAAGAAAGCTCATTAATACAGTAAGAAAAAGTCTCCATTGTTACATGAGAGCTCAAGGTCAGGCTGGTAGTAGTAACTCATATTGCTTCTAAGGTCAGCCTAAGCTTTCTCTTTCTGACCAACCACGATAGATTGATCGTGGGGGCCCTTACATTATTTTTTTTTCTTCTGAAATAGGCTTTGCTTCTCCTGACCCTGTTAATGATGTTTGACTGAGGTCATCCCAGCAAACCCTGAATCCTTCCCATTACCTTCTAGAGGGCTTGCCTTTGTGCCAAAGTATTGTATGCTTGTTAAGAATTAGGCTTTTCAGATCTCTGCTGTAGCAAAGAAGCTGTCTTCATTGGAGAGGGGAGAAATATCTTGAATGCCATCTGTCAGTTAATGCTCTCATTAACACCTGAGTGGCTCCCAACACCAAGCTGGCGCCTTTTTGCCAATTCAGAACTTTAAAGGTGCCAACCCATAAGGTGAAATATCTTCAGTCCGCAAGATTAATTCCATGATAAAATGTCTGTTCTGATAAGACCTTGGTTTTGTTGTTGTTGTTTCTTTCAACTAGAGAGATCACAGAGGCAAAACCAGTCTTCTTGTGTGCTGTGAATTAGTCTTTTTTTCACTTATTACTGAGAACCTTGTAAAAGCAACACTTGTGCTGGGTGGCTGAAGGAATCCAAGTCTTTTTCACCTTTTAAAGCTTTTACCAGACAGAAGTATCGCTTCTGTTGTTTTTCTTATTGGCTAACTGTAAAAGGAACTACAATAGTAGTTATATTCCTGTTTAAATGGTCTTTGAGGTAAAGGCTGAGCTCTCCCAGTCTTGTTTTCCATGTTCCAACCACATACCGCTCTTGGGCAGGAGGTGAAGGAGAGTTCTATTATTGTTCCCGCTCTCTGTCATCTTCTGGTTTTGTCAGGGTTCTTGTTTTTAATCTCAAGACAGAACATACTGACTGGGATTAGACATAGGTCAGGCTTCCCATTTTCCCAGCAGTTTAAGCTCAAGAGTGTTCCAGTATTTACTCTTCCATTGCATTTTGTAAATTAAATGAAACAAGAGTCTTAAAACACTGTCAGCATGATAGATGTTCTAGCTAGCAGGTCCAGCCAATTATTTGGCATCTGAACTTTCAAAAGGCTTATCTGTGTGTGCCAAGAGTATCTGAGCATCATTGAGAGATTTTGGTCTCCAATGTATCCAACTCCAATGCTTCTTCCAATCCAATCTTTACTCTCACAGGGTTGGGGTTTCTTTGTGGGGGTGAGGTTTAGGTGTTATTTTGAGGGGAGAGGAGAGATGGGGCTTGTAACAAAATTGGCAGCAATAGAGCAGATAGGGAAGTGTGCTGTGACAGTCATTCCACACTTGGGCTATGGCACCCTGCCTGCGGGAAGTGCAGATTGACACAGGGAGTCTCTTACTGAAGCCGTGTTTGGTTTTGCTTTTGGTTTTTTTTGGCTTGATTTTGTTTACAGTTTTCCAGCCAAGATTTGATTTACTTTGGAGACTTTAAAAGCACAAGTGACTCCGCTCCCTCTGGGCATGAGGATAAAAAAAGTCTGTGTGTGTACACTTAATTCCAGCCTTAAGGATGCTGGCTTTGCTCAGAAGGCATTTCACACTGAGTTTGCCCTAGCAGGTGCCTGTGAGTCTGGGGTCTCAAAGTGCAGCTGTCCCCTCCCAAGCATACTCACCAGAAGCTCTGACCAAATTTTTCCATCTATCCTATCAACCCAGTGAAATTTCACCCTCTCTTCCAGAGGTTTCCAAAGGAGCCCTTCCAGAAAGCCAGGTGTGGTGACAAGCAGCAGAATAAGCGGCTCGGTCCACACACTGGCCAAGCTTCTTTTCCAACAGCAGCATGGCCTTGAGCATTAAAACCCCAGGCAATGTGAAGGCTGCCTATTCTGCAATCAGGGGAAGCCACTGCGGAGGCAGACTGCCGAATTGGGATCACCAGGCAGGGGGAGGAGTCCTCAGCTCCCCTCTCTTGAAGCACAGAGAAGCCACTCTCTCTGGGAGGCAGCCGGGTGGCAGATGGCCGGGCTGCAGCGCTGAGCTCTCAGGGGGTGTATCATTTCTCTGGCTGTCCTGGACACTGATACCCATGTTGGAGAGGAGCTCATCCTTCTACTTGCTCCCGACTTCTTTATGCCCTGATTTTTTTGCAGCTGCTACTAAAGATCGCAGGCAACCTGAGCTGCAGCTTTGCTGGTACTCTGTGGATTGTCTGCCACTATTTCTCCCCTTTGACACTGATGTGCTAGGTTGTGTCCTTCCCTATGACCCAGATTTCCTTTAGTATATGTAGAGGTCTGCAATGTATGATTAAAACTTTCAACCACAGGTGTGATTCAGCTTTAACCTCCATTCTAATAATTGCAAAAAAAGGTAGAGACTTCTGACAACAGCCCTGTCGTTTCAGGGCACAGCCAGGGATGAGACCGAGAATTGCATTGGGCTCATGAGAAATTTGGGATGTATCATATTGATACGCATGTACTATTCCACCACTTCCCCACTACAGCTATCCAAATTGCTTTGCACATCAGATGGCAACTGCAAAGTAAAGGATGTTGTGATAAGTGAAGGAAATTTTGGCTAAGTTTTCTGTAATATTAATGGTGCTAGTGTAGTTGAGATGGGGGCAAAGACAATTCATGGAAAGGATGAAGTTCTGTAGTTACAGAGTACTCTAAGGTAAATTTTCCGAGCTCTTGTGGGTGATTTCTGCAATACTTTTCCTTGGTTGGTGAGCTGTATGGAAGATGCTTGTGCTGAAAAGCAGAGGGAGGTAGAAGTGGTTGGGTTATGGTGACAGTCATGGCCTATGGTCTCACACTTTTCAATAAATTGTTTGTAGGACTCCCAATTTACTTTCAGGAGAGAGTTGATTTTCCTTTGGATACATGCCCTGAGACAGAATGTGTCCTCTCGGGGAATAGTCCAATTTGTAGAGAAAAGACATTGGTGAAATCTGTCTACTCAGCTCAGTGATCTTCTTCTTGCCTTCTTCCCACCTACAAAAGGGTTTTTGGAGGTTCCCAACTGCAACAGAGACTTTGTAGGAATTGCCACACCTGCAGCTGTATCACCATCCTATTAGTGAGCTTGAAAAATGGGTATTTGACAGACTGCATCCATGTCATTCCACTTCGGGACATTGTCTGATTCTTGGTTTTGAATTTTATGGATAATGCTAGAACAGTCAGTCCTGAGCATTTCTGCCTTGCACAGGAAGAACTGCAAGGGCAGGGTTCTCACAGATTGTTGTGCTCCCTGCAGATTTTCTTCTCCAAACCAAGCAGGCTCTTTCAGAAATCTTTTCAAAGGGAAATTTAATAGAGACAGGTTAAGTGAGACTAACAGTAGGTGTGGCAGATAGGTTGAAGATGAGCACCCCACATTTGTCTGGAGAAAAGAGGCCAGCCCCCCATTAAGAGGGAAAATTTAAATTGGGTAGGATTGAGAGTGATTGGGAATGCCTTGAGACATCTGGTTCCCATCTCTGGTTCTTATTTCTATCCTTATTCAAAGTGACAAATGCACAGTAGCTGTCTTTGAAAATTGATGGGGGTAGGAACCCAAAGTACTCTTGAGAACAGAGCTTATAATATATCGAACACTGGGTGGATAGCAGAAATTTCTAGTGTTAGCCACTTACGTGAAAGTCAAACTCAAACCAAATTGGTTAATTCAACAGAGCCAGTACTCAGTGGGAATGAGAGTTATACAGGCAAAGATTTCAAATGGTCTTCTGAAATTGAAGGGCTTCCTGGATCAGTTTCCTTTGAGAGCAGCCAAAATGGTAGAGAAAGATAAGTGAACTCATGCAAGTGGTGAAAGCATCTGATCCATGCTTTTTTTATTGTTGTTTGGGTTTTGGTAGAAAAAAATTTAGCCAGAAAAATAGGAGCAGATAAAACCCTATTACTTTTGCTGTTTCTTCCTGGCATCACATGTCACCTGCTCATTTTTCAGGATCCTAGGAAACCTGTGTTTTCAGCTGATCTTATTGGAAATGGCCAGAGCTTCTCTATCAGATCAGATTAAATAATATTCTGCCTTGACCTCTGACAGAATTGAGCTGAACTTGGGGGACTGAAACTCAAATGCTTTCTGAGAACTTACAGTCATTCAGCTTCTGCAACGGACGAAGCATCCAAACACAGGTGTTACTTTCCTGCTTTCAGGAAAGGATGTTCTTGTCACTATTTCTGTTCAGAAACATACTCAAATCTGTCCTTTATTTTGTTTTAATACAATGGCTTCAGTAAATATCTCATATTTAAGCTGTACGTGATCAAATAGCGCTCTTGAAGATAATAAGTCTATAAAGAGAAGGTAGTGTCATACTTTTTGCCAAGTTGAAGTCCTTTCTAGAATTTGGATTGGTCTTGAGGTATATGAGGAAGACACTGTGGGAATGCACGGCTTCAACTTCAGGTAGGTGTACTGTGCACTGATACTTTTTAAACAGGAGAGCTGCTGTATTTTTTACCCTAAAATTAGTACTTGAGGCAGCACAGAAATAATTTCATGAAACAGTCAGTCCTCCTTTGTTAACTGAACTTTGTCAACGTAGGGGACAGTTTCAAGTTGCATTTGTCTGATTGCTGATATTAGTGGGACGAAACAATGACACTTGGAAATACCAATTGTCTCAGGCAGAAAAGAGCGAACGCTGCAGAAGGCACTAGATCCAGGTACACTCAAGCATCTGTTGTTAAATACAACTGGAGGGCTGGTAACATTCGGTGAGAGAAGATACCTATGGGAGGTCAGCTTGCATTTGATGTCAGAAAGACGCAGGCTGGTGGGGAGTAATCTGCAGGGTGGTAGCATCAACTTCTCTCCACTTGAGGAGGAAAGGTAATGCTGCCAGGTGGACATGGCTTGAGGAATCATGTAGCATCTGTTCCTTCATTCTTGCAGTCACTGTCCAGCCATGGTCCTTGCAAAGATATCCAGTCTTTGCCAAACATGTGAAGCTCTTTGTCTAATAGCTAACTTCTTGTTGACTTTTAACAATCTTTCTTCAGTTGGATCGCGGTCCTCTATCTCTTTGTTAAAAAATAATAGCTTTTGTAGTAGTTAGCAATTTCTCAGGCAAATGCAATTCCATAGTGCTGGCATGGTTCCATTAATCATATAGAGTAATCCATTTGTGCCAAAAACCTATCAAGTTGAGCTGCCTTTTTGAGAGCTGGTGGGAATATGTACCCAGTGGTGTTCTTGCTGGCATATGGACTTCCCGTGTGTGCAAGAATGACTGGGGCATGGGGCGGTCCCTTTCTGCTGTGCTCAGGGTACACAACTCGAGCAGGCTGAGAGAGCCTGGCAAGTCTCAGGACTCAAAGTGATACGGACAGATCTTTGGAAAGTTTTATATTTAGAGACACACAGCCTCACCAGCCCTTTTTCATTCCCTCCCCTGAAATTTTCAGCAGTCAGAATAAAGACTTAAGTCTCATTAAAATATAGACAGGAAATCTTTTAGCCTTAAGCTCCATCTAATGTGTGTCAGATGCGAACATTTACCCTCAACACCAGATGAGGATAAGAAACGTGTGTTTTCTTAGGTTATATGGTGAACTGCTGGGAACAAAAGGGGGACTTAATGTGGCCCAGCTAGAAGAGGAGAAAGATTGTTTTAGTAGCACTGTTTATGAAGAGCCTGAGTGTTCAGCTTGATCATCTGGGAGACGAGAGAGGAGAGAGTCCTCTGGGCTGAACCCTTCTTTGGGAGGTATGCTCATGTTGGAAATGAGCCTCCTTGTGTGGCAACGTCCAAGCCATGTGTGTTAACCAGGCTGTGCAGATGTCCTGCCAGAGCTACTGGTGGAGGAACAGGCAGGAAGTGGCAACACCTTTGGGGACAGAGGGAAAGGAAAACAAGAGCCACAACAGAAGTATGGGAAACATACAGCAGCAAAGCAGGGAGGAGACAATAAGCTACGGAAAGTTTCAAGGCACTGCACCAGGACATGGAAAACTACTTACAAGGCAGAGAGAGGAGCAGGGCTTGGCAATGGTAGATGTGAGGAGAAAATGGAAAGCTGAAGACGAGAGTCTCCATATGAAATGGGGAGAGGCGGAAGCAGATCAAACATTGCATCCTATTTTAGTAAAGGGTTGATGTTGGTGCTAGCCCAAGGCACCGCCCATTGGGATAGAAAGGGGATGTGGCTGAGTTGGCATCACGTGTAGCTTGTTGTTTCAGCCTGGGAAGAAGTAACAGTAATGCAGAGTCTTGTAAGCTGTGTGTGTATAATGTGAAATACTGTGGTGCTGCAATGAGATTGCTGTGTTCTGGGAACCTGAGTTACAGAGATGCAATGAGCTATAGCTGTCGTGGGGCTTGGCTTTCCTTCAAGTGTTAGCTGTATCTGTGCTGTATTTGTTCAAGTTGCTTGGTTGCACCAAGTGTTCCTGGCTGGTGAACTATAGTGAATGTGTGGGACTTTGTTTCCTTGGTTAGATCCCAGACGTTTCACAGCTACCTAGAGGACATCATCAACTACCGCTGGGAGCTGGAGGAAGGGAAACCCAACCCCTTGCGGGAGTCCACCTTCCAGGAGCTGCCCCTGCGCACCCGGGTAGAGATCCTGCACCGCCTCTGTGACTACCGCCTTGATGCAGATGACGTCTTCGACCTCCTCAAGGTGCCTTGGGCAGCAGGGAAAGGGGAAACAGGGAAGCCGCAGGAGCTGGGCCAGATCAGTAAATCTTCCTGGGGAGAGAAGGGTTGATGCTATTAGGTGTATTTTAAGGCCGGGTAAATGCTGGAAGTGCAGTGGGTCAGCAGTTCCTCATCTCCTCCCCTGCCTTGCAGAGGACTCAAGGCAAGTGCTCAGGACTGCTCCTCAGTCGCTAAGTAAATTTGCTTCATTGGCTACTCTTCCTGTGAAGAGTGAATTTGGAGATGCTCCAACAGTAATGGCAGGGCTGTGAGAGCTGAGAGTGCCTTGCTGAGGGGTGCTGTGAGATGAAAGGATGGGGCTGAAGTGTACTGGGGGAAGGGTGGTGGCAGAGAGGGGGGAGGGAGCTTCTCAGGGCTGTGCATGATGGTCGACAGCACTAATTAGACCTTCCCTGTCAGGAGCACCAGAGATGAAATGTTAAAAACGAGAGAGGCCATTCAAATTAGAGATGCCAATCTAAATCCCTCCCTGGACAGAGATTGAACGTCGTCTTCCCCCTGGAGTAACATTTTCCCAGCTCAGCCTGGAGGAGCAGCTGTACTGCTGCTGTGGCATGGTGGGAGGGGAAGAGGGAGGGAGGTGTTTGCAGAGGGATGTCATCATGTTTTGTGTGACAACGTGGCTGCCATTCAACTTGTCACCGTCTGGTGGGGGGCTCCTGGTGGGCACAGGGCTTGGATGCCGACAGCCTCCGCGTGGAGCCGCTGGGCGAGGACAGCAGTGGTGCCCTGTACTGGTACTTCTATGGCACGCGGATGTACAAGGAGGACCCGGTGCAGGGGAAAACCAATGGAGAGCTGGCTCCAGACAGGTAACAGCCCCCTCCCCATATCCCCCCTTGTGCCTGGGGTGAAGGGGACAAGGGGGGACAACGGCAGAGCCAGCCCGGCTGGAGGGCACTCCGCCTGACTGCTGTTGTGTTGGGGGGCAGCAGGGGGGGGCCTGGGAGAGAGCTGGGGCCGTGCGGGGCGAGACTGGAGTTGCCAAGCAGACTGCGAGCTGCCCCACGTCGCGCATTGTGTGGGAGCCAGCCTGCAGCCTTTGTGGCACCAGGAGAGCCTGCTGTGGGAGCGATGCTGCCTGCCCCACCGCATTCCTCCCTGTCTGCCCCGCACTGTGCTGGCGGCTCCCAGATCAGGCTCCCAGCCAGTGGGAATCCCTCCTCTCCTCCCCTCCCTGTCCCATTGCTGCTCTCATTTAATCCCTCCTTTGGTTGGGCTCCTAGCAGCTGTTCCGATTTCCCTGCTCTTCTCCCATCCTGCCAGCCACTGTTCCCTTGCTCAGCAGATACTTCATGGTGGCTTTTTTTGCTATTTTGCAGGGGATGTGGGGGCCAAACAAACACCCCAAATGTTCCTGGGAAAACAGGCAAGAGACGAGGGCGGCCCCCAAAGCGGAAAAAACTACTGGAGGAAAATATGCTGAGGTACAGAGAGGTTGCTCCCGCAATAGACGTAAAATGCATATGTTCCCAGAGGGAAGTAAAATGTACTTCTGGGGTTCCCCCAATAAGTATGTATATACCATGCATCCATAATTTCAGTGTATCTCTGAAGTGAAACAAGCTCAGGCTTGGTGGATGCTTTGATCACTCTCCAAGGAAAATTCTGAGTTGGAAGCGAAGTTTGGTGAAGCACTGAGCATCACTCTTCCAACTGCCTCACTTCGGGTGCAGTTCCTCCATGCAGTGCTAAGGGATATGCTCCTGTAAAGAATGCTTGCACTGTGTAGTGCTTGAAAGTAAAGTCCTAGCTACTTGTGTCAGTAGAGATTTTGGGATGCTTCCTGTAAATTGAAATACTGTCCTTGCCATACTTCAGCCTGCTCCCTTCACTTCTTAAATTTTATGACGCTTTGATAAATATATATATGAAAATATATATCAAATGTATGTTCTGCATGGTGGGTTTTTTCAGGGTTTTGCTGTGCATTGAATAATTGCTGCATCCCCCATTCTCCTCAGAAGTGGCTGTGTTTCAGTGGTGTGAAGTAACGTATTTATTGTATCACTCCTTCTCTTTCTTTTTTTTGGTAGGGAGAAGGCAGAAGAGAACTTGCTAATTCGTGAAACTCAGATAAGAAACGGTAAAGAGATTTTGAGGGGTCAGGGTTGATATGATCAGCTAACCCAGCTTTTAAATTATCAAGGCCTGGAGAGGAGAGATGCTTTTCTCAGGAAAGGGAAAGCCTTTCTGCCAGTGGCTGGGGCTGAGTTTGGAAGGAGGGGTTAGCATTACAGGCTGCCTTTCAGCTGGGAGCCTGGGCACCTGTGGGCTTCCTATCTTATCATGGATTAGTTTGGGATGAAGAAACCTAAGCTATAGGGTTACACTAGGCCTTGGGGGCATACCTACTCACTGAAGTTGATGGAAGTGGACTGTGAATGGCCCTTACTCCTCTGGGGGTTGAGGTGAACACAAGCCCCTGTTTGTAGCAGGTGCATTTTTTCGAACTAGGGGGAGAGTGAGGTCAATGGTGCCAAGATATGGAAGGAAGAACCTTTTTGATTCTCCTTGCCTCTCCTTCCTGGCGGCCGTTGGGTGGCTGAGCTCGGTAAATGATGCCTTGGGTATACCCACCTACGGGTTAATGAGGCAAGCAAAAGAAAGTGAGTTGCCAACATAACGTGAAAGTGAGTTTGAGGGGGCTGGGACTCATTTGTTACACATGTGGATCCACTGGCTTCCACATAATCCAAGGGCTCAGTCTGCTCCTTTCCCCACAATAAAAGGCAAGGGTGGCGTTGTCTTTCCCATGCCTCCTTCCCTTCACCGTTTGTCTTCAGAGTTCCTGATGGCCGCTCCAGAGCTGAGTGGCAGAGCTGCAGTGATGTATATGAAGTGCTGAGGGTTCTATCAGATCATTGTCTGCCAGCAAATTGTGTTACTTCATCTGTGGAGTAATTTTCTGGAGGCAAAAAGCAGCGCCTTAGTCCTGGCTGCCATTGAAATGAGTCGCCCATAGCCAGCTGGCAAGGGAAGGGGAAACAAGAGTGCACACTCTGTGGCAACGTGCAGGTAAGGTCCCCACCACAGGTGGGCAGGGAACGGCTTCACATAGCCAGGGCAGCAGAAACCAGCACCTGCCTGGTCCTTCACCATCTCAGTTACCAGCCCCCTGTGCGCTGACCTGAGCTGAAGCCAAGGGTGGGTTGAGCTATAAGCTGGCCTCTCACCTGGAGCCAGCACGCACTCACTCTGTGCCACTACCATGGCAGGGAGGTTTCCAGCAGAGGGCAGATTGCTGGAGGGTGGCTGCAGCTTTCCAGTCTTCCAGGGCCAACCTGCTAGCTCACCTGCTAGAGCCACTGGCAGCTCAGATCCACAAAGGGCCCAGGATCAGGTTAAGAGAGAAAGTTCATTTGCTTGAAAATGTGGTGAGAAGCTGTGTGATAAGTCTCAGTGGTGGTGGTGGCCATTGCTTTCTTTGCAGTAGCCAATGGTTAGTGCTAGAAAAGTCTAGAGGGAGTGAGAACCCCTCAGTCCTAAGGGATCTAAACCAACATCTTCCCACTTCCCAAAAATGAGCCACAACCTTTTTTTGCTTAGAGAGAGTCCTGGGGCAAAAGCATGCAAGTTGCAACCCATGAGGCTTCTCTGCTCTGTGTAAACATTTGCAGAGCAGGAACCACATTCCCCCTCTCCAGGTGGGTGTTCCAACCACCACGCAAGAAAGTCCTTCCTTCGCAGTTACCACTCAAATGTTTCACACAAGGCGGAACTCTATCTCAGTAGTTGGGACATGCTTAGAGCAGTGGGTGATCTGCTTCAGATCCCACTTTGGATCAAGCAGGGATGGGATGTGAACTTTTGGAACTTCCCCCTCATCTGGCAACCCGATGAAGCCCGTCCTTCACTTCCTCTTCTTTTCTTTCAAGTGCCTGCAAACAAAATGTTTCATTTGTGGAGAACAGGAGATTTTATTCACCACAGAAAAGGTTTGCAGTGCTAAAAAAAAAAATGAAAAAGAGGGTTATTTCAAATAACATTAATTTTTTATGGTTTTATTCTGCTGCCAGACTAAATCAGACATTTGCTTGATGCTATGTCCTGCTCTGGCTGACAGCCTCCATTACAAGAAAAAAATTAAATTCTTTTCTCTGGTCTGTCATAACTGGAATGGAGGCTTTCTATAAGGATGTCGCGCTACCCATGTGTTGCGAAGTGCCACCTTTATTTCTTCATCTGTGTACTTCCTTTGTGTCTTGGCATCACTCTCAGTGTCACTCGGGGTGGTAGCAATGCTGCTGGTGAACAGTGAGAGCTTTGGGTCTACAGCAAGGACCATGTTTCCTGTAACAGTGGCCATTGGCAGTATCTTTTGCTCTTCCTGAGTCCTGAGGAGAGGAGAAGAGAAGGGATAAAGAAAAGTTGTTAGTCATAACTGCTGTGGAGATAACATCCTTTCATGTTGTTGAAGGGTCCCAAGGGCCTGGCCGTGGGACATGGTGGCTGCTGTGTCAGACGGAAGAGGAGTGGAGGCAGGTCACAGAGAGCTTCAGAGAGAGGACTTCCCTTAGAGAGCGGCAGCTCTACAAACTCTTGAGTGAAGACTTCCTGCCGGAGATCTGCAACATGATTGCACAGAAGGTGAGGAGACATGACATCCTGTTTACCTCTCTTTGACTGCTTCCAAAAGCATGGACATTTGCTGATTGAAGGACAGCTAAATACAACCAGCCTGTCACCCTGTCCTGCTCCCACCCACCTCCAGCCTGCAAGTGTCGTGGATGCAGGGGCTGTTTAGCTTGTGTATGGGGAGAAAGGCTCTCCCCTATGGAGTGGCAGGGCTACAGTTGATGCTTAAGGATCTGGTTCATGATTGCACGACTGAGTAGGTAGGATGGCTGAAGGGGTTACTGTCTTCAGCCATATTCTCTGTCCCTTTTCTGCTAGCAGGGAATCTCTGTCTGCTTTTGAACTGCTGTGATTTACAGCCTAGCTTTCCTATTCAAACTGCCTTTCCTATTCAAACTGCTGTTTCTCAGCCAGCTCTGCTGAAGGGGCAGTGGCCGCTTTAGCTGTCCTAGCTATGTCTGCTCGAGCTGGTGTGTCAGAGCCCTGAAACTCTGAAGGGTATGGTCCGTCAACTGTATGTTTTCAGGTGGGACAGATTTGGAATGTGATCCTTTGGCTACATGGCTTTGTAAAACAGGCTCTGCAGTCAGCGTGATGTTCTTGGATTGAGTTCAGTTTGCTTGTTTGCTACCCTTGTAAAGCTAATAGGGATTTCATGGTCACTTCTAGCCCCGAGAGTGTCTCCTGCTAGTATCACCGATGTGCCCTAATTTCCTCCACTCTCTTTTTCCTTCCCTCAATTCTCAACCCTGTTTCAGGAGAAGCGTCTGCAGCGGACAGAATTTTCTCCCAGGTGGATGTCTGACCATCAGCCCATCAAACCAATCAAGCAGGAGGTGAGGGGGGGTGCGAGGGGGAGGACGATGGAGGGAGGCGAGAGCAGATGCCTCCTGGGGGAAAAAAATAAACCGCAGCATCGCTATTCAGTGGGAAGGAGTCGTTTGAAAGTGCTTGTGCTGAAAGAGAGATGGGTGGTAATGCCCGTCAAAGGCAGGCTGACACTCGGGGTTTCTATGGCGAGCAGGGAGGTGCTGCCCTCTGGATCGCAGAGGTAACCGGCCTCGCCACAGACTCCGGTGCAGCTGCATATGGAAATCTGCGCTCAGCCTGGGGAATTCCACTTCAATGAAAGTGCTGGCACATTCGAGGCAGTTCAAAGAAAAGTTGAAGAAGGATGAGAGGGCTAGAAGAACTGGCTTACAAAGGGAAATGACAGAAATTCAGCCAAGGGGAAAACATGAGGCTGCAAACACATGAGGGTGTAGGTAGTGCAGAGGGAGAGCAGAATGACTGATGCAGCATGGAGCTGAGCTGGGAGGGGGTCAGCTGGAAATGGAAGTCACAATTTAAGTGGCTTAAAGAAATGCTTATCAAGCTGCAGCCTTGTCGGCTGAAATGGCTCTTCCCGTGCCTCTTCACCCTCGTCTCCTCTCCACCCCATCAGTGTAACAGTGCTGCCACTCGTGGGTCTGTGCAGTGAACCAGACCCAGGAAAATGACTGGAGTTAAATATAACCGTTTTTTTTGGTCGGGGTTATTTTTAACATAGATCAGCTTTCCAGTCCAGTTCACCACACGGCCCCCAACAGTCATGCTGGCACAGCCAGGGGCACGGTACGGTGGAGATGGGGGGTCTTTGAACTGGCAACTGCTACTCAAAGCCATTGGTCAGGCAACACGGGATTAGCTTTGGAGGAAAAAATTGGCTTGATTCTATCAGGCCGTGGCATAATCCCTTGCTGTAGATGTAATGAAAATGTAGTTACCTGGTGTTTTGTCAAACCTTGGGAAAATAAACTGCAGGGAATATTCCATGTGAGCCAGGGTCAGGGGTTCCCACAAACAAAGGAGAAAGTACAGTTGCCCACAATAAATGTAATTACTTAGAATAGATAAATAAAAGGAAGGAAGAACCTCTCATCGTGCTGCAGATAAAAGCCTGCCGAGAGGAAAATAAGACCCCAGCGATGGTCAGTTTGTGGCCAGAACTGGTCTCTGCTAAGCCCACCATGCAGCAAGCGCAGGGACACGTGTTTGTTCACGGGCAGCAGAAATCCCAGAGGAGGAGGGGAGTGGGAAACACATGGAGCCTGAATGATGCTAATCAGTACCGCAGGTGCTCCAGGTCTGCGGCAGCAGAGGGCTGTTAATTGCTGCCTGTGGGCCAGTGAAACGTTTCCAGCGAGCAGGGGGGCCCTCCTGGCACCCAGGGCACAGGGAGCCAGCGAGCGTGAGGGTGGCGAGGCTCACTTGCGCCGGCTCCCCAGCAGGACGTGGCAGCCCTGCCACGGGGGAGCCAGGGAAGGTGCCAGCACGTCTGATGGCTTGTTTGCCAAGTGAGGGGTGGGCAGCAGGCAAGTCTCGGGGAGAAAACCTCAGCCTAGTGCAGGGGTGACCTCTTCTTCCCAACTCCATGAGCTGGATGCCACTTTGCTCCGAGATATAACTGCTCCGTAGGCTCCTAATCCTGTGGGGGATTTCTCAACAGGTGGTTCAGATTAGCTCCTCATTAAAGAGCCGCTCGAGCAGCACCCTCATTAGGGCAGCACTGCGGAAACTGGAGCAGGGAAGGTTAGGAGGATGAGGGGCCAGGACTTGTGGCTGGAGGGAGCCCGGGGCACCCCCACCTCCTGGCCTTCTGCCCCTGAACTCTGATACTCACTATCTGGAGAGCAAAGCAAAAGGCAGAAGTTTGGCCCTTTCGGGGTCCCAGGAGGGGGGAAGGCAACTATGATGTGTCCTAGAGTGCTCTCTGGCGGAGGGAAGGAGGTGGTGATGCTGCGGTCACAGAGGCAAGGGGTGTTTTTTATCCTCCAAGTTGGGAGGAAGCTTTGCCACCTCTTTGGTCAGGAAGGAAGTTTAACTTGTGTTGGGTTCTTGTTTTTATTGTTCCAGTAGGCACCTGCTTCCATCACATCTAGTAGGAGTTTACTCTGTGTTTGCTTATTTTTTTAACCCAGAGTTGAGCACACCCATCCCCAATGGGTGTAAGTGGGATACCAGGCAGTAGGTGCCTCTGAAAATCAGGTTATTTCTGTGTCTGAAGTGTCTCAAAGAGCCCATGCCAGCAATGCTGCTGTCCTGCAAACGCTGCAGGGAGCAAGTACAGTTGTGGGTGTCTGCTGCCATCCTTGGTGCTCACTACGCTGTTTGTGGTTTCTAATTTTTCCTTCTCTTCCTAGATCTGCTAGGATGACATCCTCTCCTTTGCTTAGAATTGTTCCATTGTTTGTCAATGCCATATTTGTGGTGGGTTGATCTGGAATATGGCTATGGATTCTGTGTTGTGCCTTTACAGTATAGGGTGCTGAATGCATTCTGCAGGCTTGGGGGAGTCCTGGTGTAAGCACTTCAGCTTGGATGTTGTGTTCATGTTTCCACGGGACATGAATGGTGGGAGCCATATGAATCCAGGGAAAGGGAATAGAAACCTGTGCACCAACAGCTGAAGAAATTAGCACAGCACGCCAGGCTGGCTTACATCTACTGGCTGAGGAATCTAAAGGCTGATGGGCGCATCCTCAATAAAATATCTTGGTATACCAACCTCTGGTGGCTGGTTTCTTCTTACCTTGTTCTCTTGTAATTGCTGCAGAACCTGACTTTTTTGGTGCCTACTGCAATTTAAAGACTGATTGAGAAAGTTAGGGGAAAACTGATGGTGGTCAGGATTGGGCCTGAAAGGAAGTTGTTTGCAGTGCATGAGTAGAAAATAGGATGGTGGAGTGTTTGAGAAAGGAATATAAAAAGACTCAAAAGCAGAAACGTAGAACCTAGTTCTGTAGTTTCCTAACCTCTTGTACTTGGCATAGCAATTTCAGTTGTGGGCATCCTGGTGTTTGGATATTGATCAGTTGAAGGAAAGGTCTAGGAGAGACAACTGGAATGATTAGGGAGCTGGAAGGGACTGCTTTATAAGGAAACATTTAACCTAATTACAGAAACATGGGAGTTTTGTATAAGTGTCTGAGGAAGCCCATAAAGGCTGGAATGTGGCTGAAGAAGAGGATTTATGCTTGCCCAGAAGATCGTAATGAGGAATAATTGGATGAAATGAGGGGATGAGAAATTAAATTTAAACTGAGTGTGAGGAGAAGCTGCCTAACCTAAAGGTGTGGGGACTCACAGAATAGTTTCCTCAGGAAGGTGGTAGAAGAGTAAAGTGTTAATATTTGGCAAAGAGCTGAAAAGGAAAAGAGTATGGACAGAGTTCCCTTGCGGTGAGACTGTGCTGTGGGTTTCACCTAAAAAGATCATCACAGAATAGATGTTTTTGTGGCCCAGTCTGTCGCTAGATGCAGGGTATGGTCCTAATGTTGTCAAGAGTCCTGTCACCCTCTCTTGGACAGTTCTCTGTGGCTGTTGGTGGTTGACAGTAATTCTCTTAATATTTTGCTGCTGCTGGAGACAGGGAGATAATACATGATGCTCGTGCACAGAGAGCTGGAGGGGGAGATTGTAGAGCAGTGCTGTGTAGAGGAAGGAGAGGTAGAGGGGGAATGAATGTACAATGGAACCAGACAACATTTCTAGATATTTATCAAAAGACCCTGAGGTTCCACTTGTAGGCAATGAAACAAGGACAAAATAGTAATCGTGGTGCCAGATTTTTTCCTGGGGATTATAATGGGCCTGGAGAAGTTGATGGTCTGAGCAGCAGCCAAGGGACCCCAGCTGATTGCTAATCCTCAGGAAATGCCTTCTGCCTAAGTGGTGGTTGCTGGTTATTCCCTGAAAATGAATTTGGAGAAAACTATATGCACATCGTTCTTCTCTGGTTGATATTCCCTGCTGATAAGACACACATATCTTGATCTTGCAGAAGCCAAAGAGGTGGGAGTGGCTAGTGGATGACCAATTCATTTGTCTTATAGTTAAATTAAGCTAGTAAAGGTAATTCCCCACTGCCATATACATACCTCACACTTTATTGGAGAAACAGGAGCAGGCGATCCCTGATCTGGGAAGCCTGCAGTCTAAGTGGGATCAAACACAGCCTTGCAGCCTGCTGACAGCAGGGTGGTGAGGAAGTGGAGCAATAAAGAGCCAGGCGTCCTTGAGTGAGAAAACTGGTTGGGGGACCCGGTAGGAAAACTGTCCAAACAAACAAGTGAGGGCTAGTTCAGGGGAGATTAGCACACAGAAATATGGCGGGCCTTATTTTGAACAGGAAAGGAAAACACTCCAATGATACCCTAATGAATGCAAGGCTGTACCTGTCTCTTTTCCTAGCCTAAGTACTCTGTGTTTTATAGCAGAGCGGGATTCGGCAGAGTAGTCCTTTCTGCTCACACTTGCAGCTCGGGACTCTGCTAGCTGGAAGAGATAGAGGTGTTGTGTGGGGCTGTCAGCAGCCTGAATCCTTTGCCCAGAAGGGAAATACACGCGGTGCATCCCTGGCAGAGTGGCAGCTTGTCTAACTCATCACTTCTCCTTACTTTGTCCCTGTCTCAGTAGGATTTCATTGCTTGACAAATAACTCTACATGTTGCTTTTCAATTGAGAATTCATATGTAGAAATATTTTTTTTTTCCTTTTCCACCCCTCCGCAGCCATTCATTGTCGGTGTGCTTTAATATTCGCTCAGAGTAAACCTGCCTCTGCTCAGACTTCAAAAAGACAATGCATTACAGTTTTTGGTGTACCATTTTGTTACAGGTAAACCCAAATGTGCTGAGCTCAATGGAGAAGCAGAGGCGCAGAGAGGAAGAGGAGGAGCGCCAAATCCTTATAGCGGTGCAGAAGAGGGAGCAGGAACAGCTGCTAAAGGAGGAGAGGAAGAGAGAGATGGAGGAGAAGGTCAAAGCAGTGGAAGGTACGTGCGGCCAGTGTGAAGCAGAGGTGGAAGCTTTCAAAGCTAAGATTGAGATCTGCCATTGCATTCCTCCCCTGCTAGACCTGCTAATGGTTTTCTCTGATAAATTGGTCTGACTGTATAATCTTTTCCTTTGTCTGTCTCCCTCAGTGTTGGTGGCTGTTCTGTAATGCACCCTTCAATTGTGTTGTCTTCCTCAAATCACACTTATTTTCTCCCTTGCCTCAGCTGTACTTGTTTTTCCTGCTATTCATGTTGTTCTTCAGGTCTCTTCTGTCTACCCACTTGCCTCCTCATGGATTTCCCTCCATGCAGGATTAGCTGGCTTTGCTCTTGCTGAATAGCATTTGGTCCCTTTGGCCCAATGCATGATGAAAGAAGGCTTTCCTTTGCGGAGAAAGGGAAGGGGACAATGTAGAAGTAGCAAGAGCAGTATTTTTATGTTGCTACTGACCTTACCAGTTGGAGAACTAAAGATGAGGAGACCAGGCACCAGAGAGAGCAACTTCAGGTTGAGAGCACCAGAAGTAGCAACTTCAGGTGTCAGTCTTTTTTTTTGTGGTTTTGAATTAAATGCTGATTTAAGCTGTTCTGCAAGAGACAGCCATGTTGTGTTTAATATATCAGATTGAGTCACAGACAGCTGGTGTTCAGCCAGTACATGTAGGCACTGGAGTCTAAAAGCAGGCTCATTTCTGACCACCTTCTCTCTGCCAGACTCTCTCATGGGAATTCCTTTATCTGCTGCTTTTGTCATGGTGGCTGGCTGGGCTGTTGAAATTCCAAGGAAAGGCTGAACACCTTCAGAAACCTGTGGTGGTAATGTGTGGCGGTATCAGTATTGTGGATCCTTAACTGGATAAAGAATCAGAAAAGGAAAAAAAGATGAAGTTCATGAAAACCTTGTAAACTTTCAAAGATGAAACAGTCTGCTACCAGATGTTTGGTAGCAGACCAGATGTTATCTAAGAATAGTTTCTTGTACCTGCTTACCTTTCTAACCTTTAGAAAATCCAATTACTTGCTTGGCTTTCATATATTCCTGGTTACCAGTCCTCGCTAATCCGGTGCTTTAAACTGAGAATCATCCAGTTTCCATATCTGCCACAGATATCTGCTTCACCTTGGCAAATTGCATATTCTCTGTGCTTTAATCATTCATCTGTATGGACAAGATTAATCTTGAAGTTCCAGAAGTCCTGCAAAGATAAATGTACCTGTAAAAAGGTCTTGTTTTGGTATAAGCCATCTGGGTAAATGCAATCACTACACCACATGATGCAAAGGCACCTGAACCACTCCAAGAAGCTGGTGTGGGATTGGGCAGTAAACTGTTTAAAGCCAATTTAGCATACATTTGTGCTTTTCTTGGCAGAGATGCTTTTATTTTGGTTTGTGCAGTTTCTTTCCATTTAGTTTAAACTTGTCCCTAGTCAATTTAGGCTAAGTCAGGAGAAGTCTCATTTTAAGATGGTGCAAAAGCTGTTTGGAAAGGTTGTTTAAATAGCTGACTTGTTCAGTTAAATCACTGCAGTATTTTCATCCCTAGAAACGGCAGCTATCCAGGTAAAACTTTGGCTTCTTAACCATCTTTTCTTATTGCCAAGCACACCCTCCATTAGCATTTACCTTCATGACAGTTCTTACGGTGGACAGAAAGTGATTTGAAAATGAAGTAATCTGTTTTGCTTGGTTCAGACTTGTTAAAACTGGACATCCTTTGACAGAGATTTTTGGGGTAAGAAAGATTTTTTTGTATTTTGCAGTCTGTTTGGGATTTAAAATTAATTTGGTAATGTCTCATGTAGAGAGGTGCTGTGAAACCCGGGGTGAGATACCTGCTCTCTGATGAACTTCCTCAGGACTTCACCTGCTTCTCAGTTTTGGACTGTATGCCTGTTTTTAGATCACTTTCCTGTTTCCAGTCTGGGATTTCGCTTCCCCCCTGCTCCAATGCACGCCCCAGGTAGCGGAGCCTCCTGCTGAGCCCATCTGTGCTTTCCTGAATTTATGAGTTAAAGCAGCTTTCTAGATTTCTACCATAGCAGCAGGTTAGAGTTTCCCAGTCTCTTCCCAGATGCTGCTCTAACATTATCTCTCACACGTATGACTTTCTAGCTGTTTGAGGTACTTCTTAGGGCATTGGTTAGATTTTGAAAGCTGCTGGGTAGGACTCATCCCAGGCCAACAGTATGACAACGAGCTCTGGCAGCAATCTTTAACATGCCCTATTAATTACTTGCTGTGGTTGAGGGACCTGTCATTAACCTGACTGAGCTCCAGTCTGGTATCAGGGCTCCCTGATTCCTGTCAGTTTACCAGATCAGATCCTTGGCAGGCCTTGATGGATTTCTAAAACCTGCATCACCTTATCTCTTGGCTATTATTGCTATGAGATTTTCCTTTCGCTGCCCAAATCGTCACCTCATGTTTTTCTCAGCTTTCTCACTTAGCATCACTTAGATGACATTGTAATGGATTCCTAATTTTACAAAAGAAGCATGAATTACTGAACTGTGCTTGGACAGACGCAGATAATCTCTGTTAACTGCAACTTGATGCTGGATTTCTCATCATTAAATGTTATAATGGATGCTGTTAGATCCTGTAGGACATCTTAGATGCAAGTCCAGTTCTCCCAACTTCAGTGCTACTCAGAGTCTTCTAACTGGAAATTTGGACTTTCTTTTACCAGTCTTTGACGTATCTGGCCATGGACCTCCCTGGAAATGCCCACCTTGTAGCTGTTCCTAGTTTTCCTGGAGCTTCAACCCCCCAAGTTTGGTTTTGACTGATAGAGTAAGACAGTAACTTAATACTCTTCTACTAGAGCTGGTGCTTCTTGAGTCACTGACGTTTTCCAAAGATGGAGCCTCTGCTAGAAGGTATTAGCCAAGTCTCCCCCATCTTTCTTTCACTCTGAGTGTCCCTGATGTGGCCTGTTTTCTGGGGTCTTACTCATATGACATCTCTCCTTCAACATTACTTTCACAGAATTCTGCGCCTACAGAAAGTTGGTACAACCGCAGGTGTTTAGCAAGTCAAATGAATTCACATTTCCTATAAGAAAAAGGAAATGAGGTTCGTAAGAGCCCATAAACTTTCTATTATGAAGCAATCTGTTAGCCAGCTGTCTGGTTGCAAACCACAAGTTATATTACCAGTGTTGCTTCTTCCTGTCTCTCACCTCTTAAACCAAACCTGTCCCAGTGGCCCTCCTGTGTGGCAGCTTGCTCGCGCTGGCTGATGGCTGTGAATCATAGAATCATAGAATCATAAAATGTTTCAGGCTGGAAGGGACCTCCAGAGGTCATCTAGTCCAACCTCCCTACACAAGTATGGACATCTACCTAGGTCAGGTTACTCAGAGCCTCATCGAGCCTGACCTTGAATGACTCCAGGGATGGGGCCTCCACCA
>JAVSBS010025094.1:0-12932 GCA_033124195.1 Coracias cyanogaster | reverse complement strand
CGCCGCCGCCGCCAACGGGCGCGCCGAGCCGCCGCGGCGGGGGCGGGGAGAAGGAGGGGTGGGGCGGCGGCGCGGCCAATGGGCCGCCAGGATGCGTCCCGGAGGCGAAGCCGCCGCGGCCCCTCCCCCGCCGGCAGCTCCGGCTGGGGGCTCGCCGGGCGGGAGAGTTTCGCACCCGGGTGGGAGATGCCGCGCCGGCTCCTTCTTCTCGCAGGTAACGCCGCGCGGGGCCCCCCGGTGCGGCGGCGGGGGGCGAGCGGGTTGCCCTCGCCCCGGAACTGGCCCGGACGGAGCGGGGCGGCTGAGGGCCGCGGCGGGACGCTCCCCGCGGCGGGGCCGCCGTCGCCAGGACAAAAGGGGAGCGGCGAGCGGGGCGAGGCCACCGCCAAACTCGCGGCGGGGCTCGCCTGCCCGCCCGCCCCGCAGCCTCGCCCCTGGCCGCCCGCCCGCCGCTGCCTTCCCGGGCGGGCTCTTTCCCCGGGACCGCCCCGCCGGGTGCCCAGGACGCCCTCAAGTTTGCGGGGCTCTGCGCACGGGCGTTGGGATCCCTTGGCGCGGCTCTCTCCGGCGGGACGCGCGGCGGTGGAGCCGTGCCCCCCGCCTCCCACCTCCGCCGCGGAGGGTGTCGGCGGGGGACCGGGGTCGGCTCGGTCTCGCCTTTCCCTGGAGGAGGCGGCGGGGTTTGCGGTCGCGGCGGGGAGGCGGCCTCTCAGCCGCCGCTGGGCAGCCGCCTGTGGGCCGGTGGGCAGCGGGAGAGCCCTTGGGGCCGCCGCTCGGAGGGGCCCCTGGCGGGTGCTCAGCCCGCCTGGGCGGCTAACGCGGTGGCCGGGCGGGGAACCCCGGCGGACTGGCCTGCTCTGCTGGACCGGCGGGAGATGCGCATCAGATAGATGGAACAAGCGTAATGGGAGAAACTTTCAGGGCAAAATGCATTTGGGGTAGATTAAATACTTTAGTTGGGTAGTGGGCATTGACGCTGTGTCTGTGCGGTGAGGAGCGGTGCCATACGCTTCCCTCTGATGAGCAGCCTTGCTTTTAGTCGTTGTTTGCGTCGAACTAAGAGCGCAAGGGTGAATTACTTTGCGGAAAGGTTTTGCTCTTGAAAGAGGCGGGTCTGCTGTGCTCCGCTCAGCAGCTCCCTTCTCTCGCAGGTTGCACAGCTCCATGTTACTGACTTTATGTGGATCTGGGAGCGCTGCTTTATAGTCCCCGAGGCGAGAAGGGGCACTGTTGTGACAGGGAGTCCTGCCTCTCCGTGTGCATGTGTGTGTACAGAGATCGGGAATACGTGGAGGCTGGAATTTAGCCGTGCAAACGCAGAGCTACAAAGCAGTTGCCTTAGCTTAGCTCTAATGGTCAAGTCTGTTCAAGAAGCCAAACGATGGAGCTTTTTCCTAGATTGGATGAAGATGTTAAATGCAATGTTTTCAGGGGCGGAACGGTTGATTTAAAAAGCCAATTAATAGGAAGAAAGTGTGAAGCAGGGTTACTTCATGTGCCTATCACTCTTGGGGCTTACCAATGAAAACTTAGTATTCTGCTCTGCTTTTATTGTAGTTTGTCATTTGTAACTTCCTCCCCATGCCATTTGCAGCAGTACTTAATAGTTAGACCACTTGCAATATTGTCAAGCACCAGAGAAGCAGAGGCAGAATAGCTGTCCAGGTGGAGGACTGTCTTTGGAGCATCAGAAGAGACCCTTCCAAGTAAAGATAGCTCATGGGTAAACCTCTAGTCTTAGTGCTTCCACACTGATGCATCATTCAGTGCTGTTGGATTGCATGGTCTTTTCTATCTACCTCAACAACCTCATAAGCCCCTGAATACAGCAGTGGAATTTAGCCTATACTCCACTTGCGGCATGTAGAGTGATCTAATGAACACTATTTTGATCTTAATTGTACACGTCTGGTTGTCTCATTGTTTGAATTGTTGAGATTTAGGGCCCAGTCCATTAACTGCTATTTGTATATGTCTGCCAGTGTTTGTATGAATTCCCTGTATGGACTGTGTGTAAGACTAGGTCCTTTAATTCAATTAACAGGTGAGAGTTGAGCTCTTTTTGCAATTGATGATGTTTGGTTTTCACACTCAGAAGGAAATTATAGTGCTTATCATTCTCTTAACTTTATAAATGCTCCACAGTCCCTATGATGCCCTTCTTTGTTATACTTTACAAGAAAAACTGATTTACTCAAGGTAATTGAATTTGAAACTGAATTTGCTTGTGCCAGAGCTGTAACTTGGAATCTAATGATTTCTTGTCTTCATCTCAGTGCTCCAACCATGAGAAATTGTGCCTTTCTTCCACATTTGAAGTACAAAATTGTGTTTAGATATGTTCCAGTAATTATGAAATGCACCAAGAGAAAAATCTTAGGTGGTATGAAACTTCATTCTCCTTTTCCAACCTAGCTCTCGATTTTTCAATTCTTTTTCATTGAAATGCAACTATAATTGTGCATTTGTTTGTATTTCTTTCAGATTGGCAACCAACATAATGCTGAAGCTCCCAACTTGGAACACGCATTTCACAGAATGGCACAAACAGAACATAATCTGGACCATGATGTATCATGGTTCCTCCTTCCATCATTTTGGGCTAAAATGGTTGTGGCATTAATTTCCTTCCTCTGTTTTGCTAACAGCTATGATGGAGATTTTGTCTTTGATGATTCTGAAGCCATCATCAATAATAAGGTTTGTCCCTTTTCCCCTCCGCCCTTTGACATAAATGATCACAGGAAAAAGAAATAATGGCAGCAGTTTATGTAAGTAGGCCCAAAATATTCATCCTAGTAAAGAGCTTCCTTCTGATACTCCTTTTTTTTAATTGCATTTTTCTTTGTTTTTATTGGGTTTTTGTAAAGTAAGCCTTATTTAAGGTTGACAAACAAGCTGTGCAGCAGTGCTCTACCAAAAATAAGCATGCTTAACAAAACCTTATTCCTAAAGCTGTTTGAATAACATGACTTGGATTTTAATATGTAAACAAAGAAGTGAACAAATTATATAGCTTTTTTTTTTTCCTTCCCTCAGAATGTGTCCCCTTTCCTTCTTTTGCAAGTGAGATGCTCTGCTAAACTAGCACTGATATTTGGTCAAGGGGAAGGGAGCTCTTTTTGCTGTACCAAATGGACTTTGTCTGCTTGTCATCTTAGAAAGCATTATCGAGGGTTGCAGCACATTTGGATGTGATGTTTAGTAACGCTTATTCCCAGGGTACCTGCACATCAAGACTGCCTATAGATCTAATTGTATGCTGATTTCTAAGTCCCTAAGAGTATGCAGTAGACTTTTTCTAATACACATTTATGTTAATAGGAGATTTTAAAAATTATCTTCGCAGGGTGACAGGTGAATAAGCCCAATGAATGAACATACTCTGGTTGCAAGATACATAATGCAACACTAAATGATTGTAGGGTGCAGGGGTTCCCCAGCTGTGGTTTATACCATAAAAATATTACAGGAGCAAGAAAAGCTTCCTTTTCCTATGCTCCTTCCCCACTTAAAGTTCCTGTGACAACAATAGGTTTTTGAAATAGAGGTATTCTTGTGCTCTACTTTAAAACTGATCATACATGCAACAAACAATTCTTGACATACTTAGAAATTAGCATGTGACTTGAACAAACGTCTAGCTGAGATACTTTGACTTTGAGGAGCTGAGTGTCTTCAGTTGCTGAGACACTTCTTAGAATCACATGTAGCAGTCAGCGAGCCTGGACTCATGGGTAGGTCTTGGTGTTAACAGCTCTTAGGCTGTTCTCAAAGGTACTTGTTAAATGTTTGGAAAGAGAAACACAGGGAAAAAAGAATTGTCCTCGTCTGTTGGTTCTGTTTTCCTGAAGCCATGGGGTTACAAGGAGGATAATCCGGAGTCTCATACCACCAGAAAAACAAAATTAACTTTTTTTTTTTTCCGTGCACGAGAGTTAGAGGCAACTTATCGCAGTGTGCCTTTTAGAATCCCACAGGAATGCTATTTCCTTAGAGAAGTTTGTATTATGCTTGTGTAAGTCCATACCTTGAGTTATAAACGTATGAGGGGAAAATACATCTGCCAAATTGGAAATAAATCTCAAAGCTTCCAAGAGAATACTATAGATGAATTAAGAACCTACAGCATTTTTTTTTCTTCAGGAAGCATTGTATTTTAAATTACAGAGCTCCTGGCAATGTTTCATTCTGTAAAATATTATAGTTGTGCCCCAAATAAAACTTTGATTTCTTGAAAGAATGAACAAAAGACTGATGTTGAAGCAAGGCAGGTTGTTTTGTTCATGTGCAGTTTCCACACTTGTAATCTTTCTCCATTTTTTTCAGTCTTTACCTTCAAAATGTTTCAATTTATCTATGCAACACAACAACCTGCACGAAGATTATAGCTGTTGGCAATACTGAGAAATTCAACCAACTGCTTAAATAGATTAATTCATACCTACTCCGTACATTTGAAAAACTGTGAGGCTTATTTTATTTTTCACATCAAAATCCTCTACTATTCCCTAGAAATTAAATAAGGTTTTTGTGACAGTATCATTTTAACACAGGGGTCATGTGAATATATGGAAATATGAAATCCACAAGAAAAATGCAGAGACAATGAGTTTACCAGTTTAATAGGGAGGGGGACCATCTAGCAAAGGCACTGTTTATTGAACAAAGCATAGCATCTTTTATTCCTATTCAATAGGAGAGACAGCAGGTGAAGTAATTGTGTAGATTTACTGAGCTTGGCTATACCAGTATTTTATTGGGTACCACACAGTAACCTTTTTGTTTGTTTACTAGCTCCCACCACCACTCCAATCTTTCAATTTTTTTTTCAGTGAAAGATACACTGTTAGTTGGCCCCATGCCTACCATATCATGGAATGTTCTGTTATTAGTTGTTACTGGGGTTCAAGGCTGTTTTCCAGATGCTTTCTTGTCATTTTAAGCAGCATTTTAACTGGTACACAAGAGTGATTTTTGTCTTTGTTTAGTGACTAGCTTGGCAAGACAAACAGTTGGGTTAGGAGGAGCTTCAGACACAATGTGTCATTTCCGTAAGCCATTGTATAGAAAAAAGGATCTTTCTTCAAGTATTGAACTCTACTGTCTGTAAGCTGCTTCTAATCAAATATTTAGAGATTCTTTTATATCTACTTTCAGTTCTTAAAGAGAAAATTGTACATAACTTTTAAAGAGCTGTGTCTCGTAGAGCAAACCATTCTTATTCTAGGTTAAGTCCACTGAGTGGGAAAATAATAAGTAAAAAAATAAGTAAAAAGCTTATTCTCAGAGAAGTCAGATACAAGAGCATGATGCATAACTGAAGATTTTTAGGTTGTATGGAAGTGTAATCTACTCACTAAGTAATTCCATGTATTCAGCTTTTCCTGAATTCTTCCTGTGGAAGACAAAAGAAGACTGATTCTAGCAGAAAGGGAAATCTAGCCTTGCACATTTCAAATATATTCCCCATTTCTAGTTATTGAAGACCATCTGTAACATAGGAGACATAATTTTAAAATTATAATACTAAAAAAGAAAAAGTCCCTTTCTTTGGCAAATGTACATAAGGAGCAGTGCTGTTGGTTGGAAGAACAGTCTGAGGGCCACAAAGCCTGCTAACAGCTGTCCTCTGCAGAGTGCAAAGACTTCAGTAGATGCTGGTGTACAACCCACTTCCAGCTTGCCCCTGGAAAAGCAGCCTATATTGATTTGGTTGAGTGCACTCCTGCTCTGAGAGTCAAATTATGACCTGTAGGGTTTGCACACCAGTGAGGAATGGAACAGGAATTCAGGTGCCTAAGGCCAAGCTTGCTGTCTTGCAAGTTTTTTACTTGGGAGAAGTAAGAAATTTGTAGCTATTGCTTGACAGTAGAAACATGTGTGAGAGAATAAAGAAATTTTACACCTTGTTAATTCTTAAGACCAAATAGGATCTCATGTAAGTCTTGATTTTTTTCAGGTTTTTTAATTGACAGCTGCAGAATAGGACTTTTCAAAGACTACAGTCTTAGCCCTGCTTACTTTTCTGTGTATTGATTAGTACCTGTTAGACAATGCTTCACTTCGTTTGACAATGTGCTAGGACTTCCTCTTTGGATTTTTTTTTTAACCTGTTGTCTAATACTGGCCAAATTTGATCAGGTGATAGAAATAAATATCTTCCTGGATTAATTTATTTTTGGATGGATGAAAGTCAGAATGTGTTAAGAGAGAAGCAAGAAAAATTGGGTTATTTTAAGTTCAGCTTAGCATCAGCCAGTCATTGGGGCCCAGACATTTGGCTGTACCTTGGGACTCGCAGTAGTGTGTGTTCTCTTGCCTTGTTGGCAGGCCAAAAATGCTAGCTAAAGATGGGACGGAAGGTACTGGAGACCACAAGAGGTGCTCACGATGCTGTAGAAGTAAGTGAGATGTTAGCAGCATTTAAGAGGAACTGGAGTTGGCAAGCCAAGTATATCATAATGTGGGAATCTTGTAATTACATGGAGATGTAGGAGGAATAAGACATAGGGCACCAGGCTTTGTAAGACCTTTCATGGGTTTAGCAACCTGGTTTGTCTGCTTACTTTTGTGTGTATTAGCTTGTTGATCTGCTTTTGGTTCGTTGGTGTCTTGAACAGTTTCAGAGGAGAAGGTGGGAGTGGAGTAACTTGTGGTTGATTGCAGGTGTAATACTAGCACTTGTATGAAAGCTATTCATTTGTTAGTACAATTTTGGTTTAGGTTCTGTCTTAAGTGTATTTAACTTGCATGTTTGCTGTAGCATAAATTGGTATTTTATTGTTCCAGGGAAGCAGGAAAAGAGGGGCAAGTAGAAGATTAATATATTAGTTTGAGCTTCCCAGTGAGGTGGATGATACCAAGGTCCTTATTTTTTACTCTCCAAAGTGCATGTTTTCCATTCAGTAGTCACTGTTATTTGTATTTTTTCATTATCAGCATGGCTTTAAGATAAAAGGAAAGAGTAGATTTTTCCTTTGCAGTATTTTTTTTCTTTCAATAGTCCCCTACCAAATTAAAAGCATTCATTACTCCTCTGTCTTCTGCTATTAATATTGTAAAGCAATACACAGATGTTTTGATTCTTGGTTTAATGTATTAATTTTTTTTTAAAGCTATTTGAATAGTGTCCTGTGTGAAGTAAGGCTTCAAAAAGAGCTAACTGTTGTTTTCAGTCTTTAGTCTCCTTGCTTTCATGCTTTCATTAGTAGTTGTGCTACTGACACTGGTAGAAAAATAGCTGTTTGCAGCAGTTTGTAGTTGGCCTCCTTCACAACATAACCTAGACCTAAAATCAAAGGCTTTTTACAAAACTATAACGTAAAGGGGGTTTTTAATGTGTTTCATATTTTGGCTATTGACTAGATTATCAACTGTTGTGAATATGCATAGCTCTACTACCTTTCAGGCAGCTATGCCTACTCACAGAATCCAAGTATCTTGGCCTTTATGATGACAGGCATCCAAGATATGACCTTCATTGGAAACTTGGGTACTTTGTCAAATGTCAGTAATGAGCCAACAAAAATGTCCATGTTAGAATGAGCTTGTATCAGTTAGAACCTGTTTGTGTTTTAGCTGCTTTAAACAAAACAGAAATGTTAAGAATCTGGTAATTTATAATTTTTTCCTTTCAGGACCTCAGGGCAGAAACCCCACTTGGTGACCTGTGGCATCATGACTTTTGGGGTAGCAAACTCAGCAGCAATACCAGTCATAAATCATATCGACCACTGACTGTCCTAACTTTCAGGTAAGACTTGGTTTTTGGCTGAGGTCTGAGGTTTTTTTAACATATATTGGCTGAATTGATTATAGGCAGGAGAGAGACAAAGTATCTGGAGGGTAGTTGGATACATTTCCTGAATATGATTTTCCTGTTCACTACCTTAATTTAAAAGTAAGTTTTAACTTTCAAATAGTTTCTTTCCCAATGTATATATTATTTTGACAATCTGTATTTCAATGTACCTTCCAGAGATTGCATCTTGTGCTCTTATGTACCTTGGTAGTAGGGGCAGTATGGTTTGATATGTAGGTCACATCATCAAAGAACTAGGAGGCGTATGTTCACTTAGCCATGCTGCCACTTGTACTGCTATTTTAGTTTTTGTTCTCTGCTTTCCTGGTGACCTGTCAAATGATTTTTATTTTCTGTTATAAATAGCGTCAATCTACTGTGGCCTTTTGCCACTAGTTCACTGAATAGCCTTCCCACCTCTTCCCCCTGTATTCTAACTTCAAGTGTTTGTGTCTGAGAATCCTTGTGAGAGAGATGTCTGCCTGTATATATAACTAGCTGGTTTTCTCAAATAACGAAAGGTTTTTGAGGATTACTTCTGTAGATGCTTAGCTCATGTTTTTTGCATAAAGATTTGAGCAAGCAGTAGACCATGTAGTAATTAAGCATAGTAATGCAGAGAATCTTTGAGGACTCAGCCGTAAGCTTCTTTATTTTCCCCATGCAACTCAGTATTGTGGATGGGGACCTGGCACTGGGTCTGCAGTTGTGTCTGGTTTAAGCCAGGGACTAAGTGTTTGCAGAAGAAGTACTCCCACACTTAGTCCTCATATTCAGGCAAAACCTTTGACTCTTAAGTGCAGTGTCAGCATTGTAGATACTTAGCACCATGAGTTTCACTGTCTGTTGGGCTTTCTTCACATTTTCATCAAGGAAAACATGCAACTGAGTAGAATGTGTCAGAATCGTAGACCTATTAAGGCCTTCAGTGCATTACACAGCACATGCTTTCCTTTCTTTTCAAGGTCTCTGTGGTATATTCCATCTCCAGTAACATCCTGGTTAGTTTAAAGAGTGAACTGGGATACAGTCATTACTATATCTGAAAATATAGATGAGCATGTGGAGATGGTCCATAAAATGCTATTTTTACAAGTAAGAAATTGGTTTTCTTAATTTCCCTAAGCTCCAAATTTTATGTGTATTGCATTATAATAGGTTAGGGTTTTCTAATAGATTTCACTTAAGCCAGATGGAGACTAACTGAGTGAACTATAAAAAGTCCCCTATACAAACTAAGTGTCTGTATATCTCACCTACTGATAAAAGTATACGTATAATAACAAGATGTTTCTCATTTTTCTTGTCCCTCTCCATTTTACCACAGGGTTCCTATCATAAATAAGACTGAATTTTCACTTACACTTCCTTCTGGTTCTAATACTTATATGAAGCACCTCTCTAACCAGTCTCACAAATTAGTTACTAAGATGTGCTAACTGACTACTTTCTGGGTTGATACTGATTGTACCCATATGGTTTCCACATCATCAGTCCAAATGTTAGGCTGTTTTTCAGCTAGAATGTCAGTGGAAATGAGTCTCAGTGCCTGTTAGTTTCCTAACTGTGTGGATTTAATTAAAATAACTTCATCGAGTTGGTTTTAGACATAGTTTCTCTTAAGTCCAGGGGTTAGTAGGCTGCGTTATCCACAATATTGAAGTTGCAGTATTAAAGTTATGTTGAAGTTACGTTGCTGACCAAAAGTATGTAACCATAGGTATGATTAACATACGTCTTTGGAGAGGATAGATATACTGAATATGGTATTCCATATGAATACCTTTGAGTAAAGATGCGGACATTGTTTCTAGCCCACTGTGGTGGCTAAATGGTAGTACCCTGCATTCTGGGGTTTGCTGGTATTTTTCAGCCTTTTGACTTTTTTCTGTGTGTCTCATACAATCTTACTATGGGGTTGTTTAGGTTTTCTGTTTGCATATCTCTAACCATTGATGTAATTCCTAGCTTTAATGTTTTTGTTTCTGTATAGAATTAATTACCTTCTTGCTGGAGGCTTCTACCCAGTTGGTTTTCATGTCATCAATATAATACTGCATTGTACTATCTCAGTGTTGATGGTTGATGTGTTCTCGATATTATTGGGTGGACTGCAATTCAGTAATAAAGGAAGAAGGCTAAACCTGGCTCCAAAGACATCTCTCCTGGCTGCTTTGCTGTTTGCTGTACATCCAGTGCACACCGAATGTGTAAGTACTGAATAATTAACTCCAACGATTTATGCCTTAGAAGTTCTTGACCGTCTTGACTAATTAATTCTGACATAGCTTTATAGTCTACACATTGCTTTTATATATTTTTAACGCTTCTCTTGGCACATGTCTGATGAGAACAATCAAATATTATGGTTAGTACGTCCAAAAGCTTGTAATTCCACAGGGCTGGACCTTATTAAAGAAGATAAATTAAATCATTTAAGTACAATAACTAAAGAAGGATAGCCCTAAACGACAGAGTTTCCCTAATTACTGGATTAAGAATTCATTAATAGAAACATTAGCTCATGAGCAGCCAAGGAGAGTGGCTGATAAACTGAACGTAAATGGATAACCACTTTTCATTTCCATTTGCTTTGATAAAAAAAAAGGAGATAGAAAATTGGAGTTGAGGCATTGTATGAACTCCGTATGTGACTGTATTAGTATACTGCATCCAGTTTTGAATCCATGATGCAAGGAGGACACTGGAAAAAGTGGAGAGGGCTCAGAAGAGCCATGAAAATGATTAAAGGACTGGAAATCATCCGATGTTATGAAAGATTGAACTTTGTGGGGTTATATTTTTAATATGAAGCAGAAAATTACAAGATTTTTTTTTTTTTTTAATCACAGTCTGTAATTACAAACGTGGGGAAGACAATTTGAAAGTAGCGGGCCCTTTAATAGTGCAGACAAAAGCGTAACAGTGGCTGGAAGTTGAAGCTGTAAAGATGCAGAATAGAAACATGGCTCACAAGTAGCAGCCAATTATAATATCTGATCAAAGTCCTTGTGTGGAAATTCTAGTGACGAAGAGATGGTTTTCTGAAAAAACTCTTTCGCACTCACAGCTAAGAAAATCTCATGGCTTTATGCCAGTGGGCTTGCTGGATGTGGTCCCTGATTGCTTGATCTTGTAATAATGAATAAATGGCATATATAATAATTACAATGCAAGAATCTTCTTTTAAAATTATTTTTAAAGGATTGAGCTACTGAAAAAGTACTAACTTTAACTTTGAACTTTGTGCTAGGAATGAACACTGAATCCTCAGTGTACCTTATTCTATATATGTGGCACTGATTTTCCATTTATGCACAATATGCCATGGTTTTGGCTTTTTTTCATTTGCTTTGCACATGATTGATGGGGAAGAGGTTGCAGAAAGCTGTGCTTCTCAGCTGGCTGGGGAACCTGAATGTATTGGAAACCTAGAGATGGTGCAAAGTTATGTATTAGTAATTTAGCACATTTTTTGGCAGTCTGGCTAAAATATCCTGCCAGTCATTCTCTGGTGTTTGCTCGCCTGCACAATAACTTCTTTGTGAGCCTGTGTTGTGCTAGTGTCAGAAGGGCCCCTTGTATTTGTTCTCTAAAACCAGTTCTAGATGCAAAAGTGAAGTAAAACAAGTCTTCAGAGCTTTTGATATTCTGACAAATAAAGAGAAATCTCACTTCAGTCTTAACTTTGTAATAAACCTCCTATTGACTCCTTTATCAATATCCATAATTTAATTCTTCATTCCCTTTGCCTCTAAAAATCTATTTAAATCAGCAGGTAAATGTTAATAAGACCATAGTCATGTCAAATAAATTACAAGTGATGAGGTACACTTGCATATGTGAGATTTGAAGGCTTTACGCTTTGGGCAGACACTGGTAGAAGAGGAAGACAGTAGCAGGCTTATGTACTGTGTCTTTTCTAAGATCCAGGAGTGAACAAAGGCCTCTAATCATTTACACCGTGAATAATAAATCTTGCTGCACTGAAGCAGTCATGATACTGCTACGGTTCTAGCATGAGTGTGCGTCAGGCAGCATCTCCTCAAAAAGCGTTCCTCATGATTTTAAAGCTGCAAGTTTTAAGTATCATGACATCCTGGTTTTGAAATGAGATGACATATTTTGACATAAAATAATGAAGAGTCTGTCTGTTTGCTGCTTTGTATTTTGGTATATACAGCACAAAGCAAACTGTCATGTAAAACAGATCTTGAAATGTTTCATGCCTTCAGTACCTATGTAAGAAAAACATCTGTCATTATCATTTTTCTACCTGCAAGTAAATGGTCTTGTGGTGTAGTTCTCTCTTCTAAAAAATGCTTGTTTGTTGTAACACTTGAGTGATGAAATACTAACTGAAACACAGACACAAGAGTATTCCTGATACTCATGTAAAACTGTATTTTTGTTTTGTTTATCTTGTTACCAGAGGCATGTCCTACATTTGAGAGGCTATTGTACTGTTGGAGTCATCTGAGGCCATATGTGTTATTAGCCCCTTAATATCTTTGTTGTAACAAGTTGGCATTTATTTTCAAAATTGTGTCTGTTCACCTTTACTTTTATCTCATTAGCTGAGAGCATCTCCTGAAACAGAATGACACTTCATTATTTTCACCTTTCAAAGCGCTATTGAGTTAATTCTCATAATTCCTTTATAAGATAGACAAAGAAGCAGGGGAGTTAGATGCATGGCTTTGGATAAATCAAGAAGCTTTTTCTGAACTCAATTTAGGAGTCCAGCGGTTTTTCCTTTTGTGGTGCTCAAACGGAGCTGAGCGTAAAGTGGGAGAAAGTCTCTTCAGTGGGTTCAGTCCTACTGTCATGCCTTTCACTTCTCTTTCTGATGTTTTTAGAAATAGTTGTTCCATTATGTCAGACTAACACAAAAAAGCGCCCTTTTTCTAGGAGAGGGTTTGCAGGTGCCTTTGAGCAAAAGGAAAACACAATGTATCTTTTTACTTTCCTCTTTCTGTTCCGCTCACAAAATGAGACAACTGCTCACAGAATCATACAATGTTAGGGGTTGGAAGGCACCTCTGGAGATCATCGAGTCCAACCCCCCTGCCAGAGCAGGACCATAGAATCTAGGGCAGGTTACACAGGAACACATCCAGACGGGTCT
>JAVSBS010025093.1:0-14508 GCA_033124195.1 Coracias cyanogaster | reverse complement strand
ACTGCAGGGGGGTCTCCCCAGAGCGCAGCAGAGGGGCAGGATCCCCTCCCTGCCCTGCTGCCCACGCTGCTGGGGACACAGCCCAGGGCACAGTTGGCTCCTCGGCTGCCAACGCAATGTAATGGCTCAGAGCGAAATGGGGGAGAAGCAAGAAGGGTGGATGGAGCAACTGTGGTTACACAGCAGCATTCCTCCTGTGCACGGTTCATCCAGAGAACGAGCGTTTCTGCACGAACCATCAATGCTGAGGAGCAGATCTTTGCAAAGCCTCACCTTACGGTTCTCTCTAACGCAAGCCCAGGCTTTGATCTGCACGTGGAAGGGCATCACAATGTAGGGGCAGGGACCATCTGTGATCCATACATACCGGAGGGAGAGCAGTGGAGAGCTTGGGCTCTGAGGGAGGTGGGGAGCACAAGGAGCTTCTCTTGGTCACACCAGGCTTTTGTTCCTCTGCATCTAAGACAATATCATGATGTGCTTGGATCACAGACAGGACGCACAGTGTGTCCATGGGGAGCAGGGGCAGCTCCTCAGCAGGGACGTGGGGAGGAGGATGGGGTGGCCGGGGCCCTCCAGGAGCGGTCACAGTCTGTCTGTCCAGAAGGCTCAAATGGAAGCAGATATTATGTCTTAAGGCATTAATTTTAATGAACATCTGTGTAAATGAGATGCAAATTAGGCATGGCCCCAGGGCTCCAGGCAAGTTGCCAATGCAGCCCTGACAAAGGTGGGCACTTCTGGACTCATTGTGTCCAGATTTTAATAAAGAAGATATATTGAAGGCTCCGATGGAGGCCGTGAACAGATGACTTTCGAAACACCTCATACTTGAAGCTTCTTGTATATATATTTTTTTTTTTTCCTGTCTGCAAACACCCTTCAAAGTTGCCCCAAAAGGCCACAACCTACAACAAACCCTTAACTTTTGGAGAACTGCCACCCGTGCATTTCTTCTCTCCCTTCCAGCCCACTTTGCAGGTCACAGAGGGACTAATCCTGGCTACAGGAGGGATGAGCCCTCTCCCGCTGGAAGTGCTTCTCCTGGCCGGGTTCCTCAGAGGCGGGAGGCCGGGGAGCAGCTGTCGGACCTTGCTGGGGGGGTGAGCTTTGTTTGCAGGAGGTGTTTCGGTTCAGCGATGGTGGGGATGGCTACAGCGAGGGACTGAGCCCTCACTGACTCCCGTGGCCATCAGAAGCCAGGATGGTGATGTGGGGTGGACCTGGCCTTCAAGCAGTGCGGGAAGAGTAGGTAGGGACTGGTTTGGAGCACCACGTTGTTAGGGGATTGTAAGAAACGCATCTGGAAGAGACTTTAAGAGGTCGTCTAGTTTAGCCCCTCGTTTTATGGTGAGATCAAGTGCAGCTGAAAAGCATTTCTGTGGTTTGGAGTCTGTGCTTATATGGACATTGTGATGGATGGCCTCAGATACAGCTCTGCTACAAGAGGAATAGCCTTGGTTTAGCTCTGTTAGGCTGCCAGAGCAAAGGAACCTCGTCTTCAACTCCTCGGCTTCAGCATGAGTTTAACCCAAGTGACTCTCTGAGGAGCCTCATTTTTGTACAAAAGGCTACTAAAAGTTGGAAGAATCTCTCTGTGCTGTCTCCACACGGCTGAGTCGGGCTCTTCAGCACAAGGGACAAGCGACAGCCACCAGCGAGAGCTCCTCGTAGGAGCTTTCAGGCTGGGGCATTTCTTCCCCCCGCCACCTCTCCGCTGTCAGCTCAGGTTTCTCAAAGCTCACACTAATATTAAATTTTAATGACTGGAATCAAATGAGCCACAGTTGAAATGTGACTAAACACAACAGCTATGTTGGTTCAGTTTAGCAAACAGCAGAATTCCCCAGGTACGGAGGAGAGACCAGGGGTCACGTGGAGACGTTGGGGCTTTCTCCAGCATCAACAATTAGAAGACCCTGAGTTACAACCTTTCCGTCCTCCCAAAGACTGGGACGCTAAGGCTGTACTCAGATAAAGCTCATGCTTTAGCACAAGTGCCTGATCTTCCTTTACAGGCTCCAGAAGCAGAGGTGGGGCTTGCTGCTTTGGAGCCCTGGTGCCAGAATGCCCCAGGCATGGGCTTGTCCTGTCTGGTCAAAGAGCATCCGTCAACCTGGGCTGGGGAGAACTGATGGAATCAAATTCTTTGGTGTTTTTTTGGAAGACATCTGTGCTGGGGTAGCTTGGTCTCCTGGCTAAGTGAGCTCCAGCCTGGGTTTTGTTTATCTGTTTTGCGGTGGATTTTGAACTTGGGTTTCAAAGCCTGGCCGGTACTTAGCATTGGCAATTCTGAGCTTGAGACTTTTTTGATTCATCGTGTTGGTTTTGGCCAAACTCTTAATGTTGCCGTATTTCACACACAAAGCAGAGCATAACGCTCAGCCTTGGGTCAAAGGTGCTAGCAGAGGTTTGGGGCTTGCTCCGAGCAATGCTCTGGAGTGGAAGGATGCCACTGCCTCCCCAGTCATGTCATCCTGGAGTGGTTTTGCTTTGCTGGAGACACCTTCCTCCACGTGACGAAGATGAGAGCTCGCCAAGGGCAAGTGCAGGGTCCTGCACCTGGGGAGGAATGACCCCCTGCACCAGTCCAGGGGAGGGGTGACCTGCTGGAAGCAGCTCTGCAGAGAAGGACCTGGGAGTGCTGGGGACGAGTTCACCATGAGCCAGCAATGAGCTCTCATGGCCAAGAAGGCCAATGGTCTCCTGGGGTGCATGAAGAAGAGTGTGGCCAGCAGGGCAAGGGAGGTTCTCCTGCCCCTCTGCTCTGCCCTAGTGAGGCCACAGCTGGAGTGTTGTGTTCTGGGCTCCCCAGTTCAAGAGAGACAAGAAACCACTGGAGAGAGTCCGGTGGAGGCACAGAGGGGACTGGAGCTTCTCTGTGCCCAGGAAAGGCTGAGAGCCCTGGGGCTGCTGAGCTGGAGAAGAGAAGCCTCAGAGGGAATCTGATCAATGCTGAGCAAGAGCTAAAGGGTGTCGATCAAGACTCTTGTCAGTGGTGCCCAGCAACAGGACAAGTGGCAACAGGCACCAACTGGAACCCAGGAGGTTCCAGTTGAACAGGAGGAAAAGCTTCTTTGCTGTGAGGGTGCCAAAGCCTGGCTCAGGCTGCCCAGAGAGGTTGTGGAGTCTCCTGTGGAGACATTCCAAACCCACCTGGACATGATCCTGGGCCCCCTGCTCTGGGTGACCCTGCTGGAGCAGGGAGTTGGACCAGGTGATCTCCCAGAGGTCCCTTCCAACCCCTACCATGCTGGGATTCTGGGATAAAGCATTTAATCAACCTCCAAGCTCATGCTTTCTAGGACTCTGGTCTTGCAAAGTGCCCATGCGCAACAGGACCACCCTACAGCAGTGACGCCTACATCCCCTGTACGTCCACAACACTCCAACAGGCAACACCAAATGTTTCTGCTCAGGATCTTTTCAAAGCCTGACAACAGATTCTATTACACCCAGCACACTTCCTAACTATGTTCTCTCAATCCCACTTAGAAAACCTTTTAGTGGGCTCTCAAAAAAGCCATATCAGACGCGAAGTACGTGATGTCGGACGAACAGAGAGAGCTTCATGCAGCTCTGCAGGCGCACGAGATGCCTCTCATAGAAGGCTTGCAGTGCTACCACAGTCATAAAAGCTTGCATCACTGGTTGCACGTTTCTTCTGCCTCTGAGTGGTTTTTCAGTGAAACAAAGCTTAGCATCTAAAGTCCGTTGCATTTTGGAGTTAACAGAATTATTCAGATTGAGGCATGACAGGAGGATAAGCTGCCTGTTGATGTGTTTTATCATAATCTTCTGTAAAAGAGATCAGTCTTAGGGTTGGTTTTTAAAAAATTATTTTTAAGCCTTTTTTTCCATTTTTATGTGATACGTGTCACAAACAAATTAATCATGCAGAATTTGCAGATGGACTTAAAAATACTGCGCTTCCATTTAAAACGGTGCTTTAAACTATGTAAATACAGGCAAATTGCTCTAGTTTCAAGCACTTCTTGGGGAGAGCTGAAATATTTATTCCAGCTACAACATCACAATTAAGCAAGCGATTTGCGTGCAGCTTGTACTGGTAGCTCAGATTTGATGAAAAAAAAGAAGCTTTTTGCTATTGCCACTGATGTCAGTGAGAATTTTGCAATGGGCTTCATTAGGATTAAGATCAGGTACCAAAATCTAACGCTTTCTCTTTGGAGGAAGATCAATGAACAACCCTTAAAAAATATAATCTGTTGCTAGAGGGGCTGAGGAAGGTATTTTTTTCCCCACTAAAAGCAAAGCATCATTTCTTTGTGTTTGACATTTCAAATCCCCTCGTCGTTTCTTTTACAGATCCCAAAGTTTTTGATGTGCCGTATCTGTGTATCTTGAAAAGGATATTCCAGTGTGGAGTTCTTCACCCCACAGGAAAAAAGAAAGAGTTGTCTGATCCCCCTGAAGACCAGAAACTGTAGCTCCTGCTCAGCTGTGACTCTCAAAAGCAGATGAGGAGTTTGAACTCTAGCTTTGACAGCTACCATTGGTGCAAACGGTCTCTCCTGTTGGAGCCTTTTCCTTAATTTATGTTTATAGGCAGGAGGACTGGGGGACATTCAGGTCACAGTGTTGGAGGGACACTGGACTGTTTCATGGGCTCAAAGCCCATGCCTTTTTTGGCTGGCAGCTCAAAAAAGGATGTTCCAAAGCAAGCCAGAGGCCACACAGGGGGCTCAGCCTGGTATCCTTCCGACCTGGATCGCAGGCAAGATTCAAAGAGCTATGACAGCTTAAGAAAGTTGCTCTGGACAGAGCATGTCTCAATGTAGGAACTTAGCATCACCCTATTTTTTTATATATTTATGGCATGCACGTTAGGGCAAAGAGAGCAATCAAGGAGCGGTAAGAGAAAGAGCAGGAAGAAGAGAAGAGTCAGCAAAAACGTTGTGAGGTGTGGTGTTGGAATGAGCCAGAAAGAAAATGGTGAGAAAAAGAGGAGGAGGGAGAGTCCCAAGCAGGGAATGCAGCGAGTTGGTTATCCTCAGAGCCGTGATTCAGGGTGGAGAATGTGCAGTACCTACACATATTAGAGTACTGTAGGGAAGAAATCAGGCTGAGGAAATTCCGAAGTCTTTCAATAGGATTTATGAGCTTTAATAATCCGATGGCTCAGGGTCACCTAATAGCCCAGGAACTGCTTGGCTCACAAGTATGAGTGGCTCTAAGGAGACATATGACAAACACAGCATCTGCAGGAGGGTCGTTACACTCCTTGGCACAGGAGCCATAAGAATCACAAACAACTTCACTAGCACAAAGTACTTTCCTGTCAAGGTCTTACCAAGAAACATCTTTACTGCAGCCCTTTGTCTACAGCAAAGTATAAAAGCACAGCTTTCCTCCCGGCACACGACAAGCTTTGGTGACAATTTCTGGCTATCACGATAAGATGTGGGTAACAGAAGCTTTCCAAAGTACACAGTGCTTCTCTCACTGCTAAACCATCACTAGACCTACACCTGTGCTTAAGATGTCCTGGCAGAAGGGAAGCTGGGGGACTAGGGAACTTCATGGGTGAGCAAGTGGATCCAGGACTTGGCAGAGAGGGGGGAAAAAAGAAAAAAAAAAACATCTCGAGAGGAGTCCCCATTTACCTTCCAGAAATCCTGCCAGGGAAGCATTAACAATAGCAGTAAAACATGCTGATGGAGTTGTAGGCTTGGTTTAACACTCAAAAGCAACACCAGTATATTTTAGAGAAGACCATCATCCCAGCTGTAAGTAGACCATCATACAGACGGTGAGATATTTCAGTTCAGCTATTTATTTCATGCTATGAGGAGTCTGGGTCTTCGAGGTCAGTACATCACTATAAAGAGGCTCGGAAATTATCGCCCTTTCAGGATCCTCAGTTCAAAGTCTCCTTGGAGGAGACGGCTAGGCTTTATCTTTGCTAAGGTCACATCCACTCAAGTTATAGAAGTATTGTCTGAGACTACAGAGGGTAAAAACACCATAACGGCTTCAAGATCTGGCCGCTATGTATTGTGGATAGTAACATCTTAAACAGATTAAGGGAATAATTAGAAAAATTTGCAAAAAATCTGTCTTGCCTAAACAGGGACGAACCTACCAGATCACAGACTAATTCTCAAAATCTGTAATCTATACACAAATGCATATACAGGTTGGAATTGCACTGAAGGTAAAAAAAGGCCAATTCTTATTCTGTAAAATGGTGGCTATCTGCTCTTAACCACCTTCCCCCAGCTTTATTAACCTGTTCATTTAGAGAAGCAGCAAAGAACAAACGCTGGTCATGAACGCTGCTCAGGAGGAGATGAGGAGACCCTCTACAACAGCAGGAGTTAAGAGCATAACATCGTTTGCTGGCAGATTGGTTCTCCTCACAACCCCTGTGAGCTGAAGGAGTTGCCCCCTTTAAGGCCACGTTGTGCTTTATGTGCGGGGTGCAGACGTGCCAAGGAACAGGAGCGATCTGAGAAAACCCCAGACCCAACCAAAGCCCCCAGCCTGTGCTAAATCCTGCTTTCCAAAGCCAGCCCTTTACAGACTGCTGGAAGTAAGCTGAGAATAATTATTGCTATGTGTCATTTGAAAACCCTCTCAGGTTCTGTCAGCAGTGACAAAAATAGCAAAAATGGGGCCTTTGTCATGCAATTGTGAAGTCTTAGAGGTTTTTCAAGGTTCAAATCTCTTAGTAGAATGTGAGTTTGATTAGGATCAATTTAGCAATTTGCAGTGTTTCTCTTCAACACTTTGGAATCAACTTTTGTGTTGGCTAGAAAAGAGACAGTGAAGAACAAATGACTGCTTAGGTAAAAATTAGGACCATTCAACCCAAAGTAAAGGAGCCAGTACGAAATCCCATTGGGGACACAACGCAAAGACAGATACTCAAGTTCCCAGCACTTCAAGGTCTTTGACCTTTCAGGTCTTGGAGGTTTAAGCATAATTATTTCTCAGTTGCTGCCCTTAAAATAATACAGTTCCCCCCAATTTTCCCCAGCTGCCTTTTTTGTTTCGCCTTGCCTTATCCACTAGACATATTCAAATTTCCCTTTGTTTGGAATCTACATTTTTTCACACCCTAAAATTATAGCCTTTGCAACGTGCAATACTGTAGAAAGTCCCTTCATTGAAAGAGCAGAACACGGTACAATTTTAGCATCATATAATTTCCCGCATAATTGTTAAATCATTTTCTTCCTTTTCTCCCTCCCCCTCTCTTATTTTTTTTTTTTAAAGGAAAGAAAGATTCAAAGTGCATATCCAGGGAGACAAGACAGTAAAACTTAACAGCTTTTTAACACCGTGCTACAGGGCACCTCACCCTTACTGCAACAACAAGGCTGCATCGGTGGCAAGACTCTCCCTGTCCCTCACTTGGGTCGCTCAGCGTTGGACTCGACTCTGCAAGGAGCCGTTGGTTCACGAACCTCCTCGTGCGCTCGTGACATTGTATTCCCAAATCTCGCATCATAAAAATATTAAAATAAAACTCTTCATAACATTTTCCCCGTGCACCATCTGGGCCTCGCAAAAAAAAAAAAAAAAAAAAAAAAAGCTGACACTATCTGTCAAACTAAAGATAACCGCATTTTCTCTCTTTGGTATCGTTATGTTTTCATCGCAAATTTCGCTTTACTGCTCCAATTACATGATGACATTCCTACAAACTGAATGGCACTAATGACTTTCATTATTATTTACACACTTCCTTAATTATAAGACTCTCCCTCTCACTCACAACATGTTCTCCCTCATAACACTCGCTCTGATATAAAGCTAATGAATTTCAAACTTTCTATTACATAAAAGCTCATGATTAATTACCCAGCTTCCCAATCTCTTTATGGTGAGCAATACAGGGCTCTCCTGCAGTGATGCAGCAAAGCCGGGGGGGCAAGTAAGGAACTTTTATTCCCTCCTCAGTGAAAGCAAATAGAGAGATAAATAGAGGGTCTTTCTCTTTAAAGCAGCATATGCAAATTTAATTGAAAACAAATATACATCAAACCATTCCTCAGGAGAAATCTAAATCTTCCTCTATTAGCAGCGTGTAGTCAACAGGATAATAATGCCTATTATTATCATCTTTAATTTTTCATGACAACATTTTTTTAATCTAGTTCAAGCAAATGAGACAGTGGAAGTAAAAATACATGGCTTTTACATAAGGCATCACAGGGTTTCATGCTGTATCATCAAGATCAACTCTTTATGTGGGTTTAATTATTCAAAATACCGGACTCCTCCACCGATAAAAAAAGACAAGAGAAAAAAGCCCAAGGTTGAACCACACCAGATGAAGGGCAGTCATGACAAATATAAATTACTGCACTTCAGACCGACAAAGGTAATACAATAAACCGGAGCCTGGAAGACTCTGAAAGACATGGTGGGGGCACTCAACAGCCCAGCGATGAGGTTGGGAGCTCAGCATCGAAGCACCGACACCGGCTGCAACCTGCACAAGCTGGACGGGTCTCAGTGCCCGCGCTACCAACAGAAATTGGATTCCTGCAGCCAAATGTAAGTTTATTGACAGCTACGGGGGGAAAAAATGGGTTAATGACAAAGCACGGCTACTCTTACCCGTTTGCTGGCTAGTGAACTTGACCTTAAGATTACAGGGAACCTGTGCATATAAAAAATTTATTTCCTGCCATTCCAAGGGAAGTTCCCATTGATGCCTCTCCTCTCTTAGTAAAGCAGGAGCCAGTATCTATGTAAATATATATACATAATCCCAACAGGGATACAGTCCCAAATGAGACAGAAGCCCATCCTGTCATGACGGAATCCATGGATAGCCAGCTATGAATGACATCCTCGCTTAAAGCAAGCACGGGACACGTGGAAAGATGGAGATTAATTTACCAGAGCCATTTACCTCTGCGTTGCCTTTCTATTAACTCCTACTGCTGATCTGCAACTGGAACAGATTAGAAAATTGGCTTTGTTGTGAGAAAAGCCCGTTCTCTTTCAAATTTGGTTTCTTTTTAATACTATATGCTTTATATTTCTAATCAGTTTCCAGTGTCATGGAAAACCCCAGAGGCATATTACATTAAATAATTCCCTGAAAGTTCAGTGCAACACAAAATAGGGTGTAGCTGCAGCGCGGTGAGAATTCTGAGAAATGATAACCACGCTTCGCTCTGCTTTTGGACACCTCCTGATGAGTACGGCAACCACGGGGTCCTGCAGAGCAAACAACTTGAGAAACCTCAGCGTCTGATCCAAGCCCCACAGAGTAAACTCCAGAATCACCCTACTATCTGTAGTCAAGATCTCATTCCAAGGCTGCTACTCATCAACATTGCCGTTACCTGAATTATGAAACTCCCTAACGCCAGAGAATGTTCTGTAGTTTAATAAAAACCAGCCAAAACTTGAAGGAATCGAAAAATTGGTCCTTCTCTTGAATGTTGTCTTGCATGCTGTGCACCTTACAAAGAGTTATGAGGAGTAGTATTATGAAGCAAAAAGTCAAAACCACTTCTATTATTTCTTTAAGTCCATGGCTAGAAGCCAGGCTTTAGAGTGCAGGCAGAAACGGAACAAACAGCAGAGACAGAAGACAGACAGACAGATGCAGAAGAGAGCAGGTCTCAAAATAACATTACTTTTCTGATTCTAATAAAGTTCCTTTGCTCAGCATTCAAAAAAACCTGGCAACTTCTGCGCGGTTCTGGCTTTAATCAACACATGATTCAGGAATTCACCAGTTGCCCTCAGATATTGTATAACTGCTCGGTGTAAACTAAGTGGCTCCTGAAATCTGTTTTTCTCCCAGGATTCATCTGCTTTCTGTGGCTATTGCAGTTGTTCATCTTCTGTTGCTGACTCTAGGGTCAAGAGCACTGGACGAAGGTATCTACAGGATGAGTAAGTTTATGTTCAAAGCTTCCTGATATTTAGGGCAGAGAGCATCCAGCTGTCTCAAGGGGCCAGAGTATGTTCCTCAGTCACATTCACATGCCCATCAAGAAATTTCAGCACAATTTCGTAGAGAGTCAGTTGAATGCACGCGCACAAAAAGTCCTTTAAACAGCAGAAGAGATGTCCTATCTGCTCTTGAAAGATTGGAGCATGACCTTAACCTCTGTTTTATTTGTGGATGGTTTATGCGGCAGAAAATCCTCCTTAAAATCCAGTGAATAATGAACTACGGTAGCCGTTAATCTTGATGATTGTTTCCATGTAAAACAGTTTCTCTGTTTAGACACATCCATCATTTTCCAATGTTACCCAGGAATAATTGGACTCTAAAGGAAACCCTGTAGTCCTTGGACTTCTTCATGCACTTGGCTATTAGTAATAGCACTTGTAAGAAATGAGACATTGCAGAGTAAGAAACACACATAATAAAGGAGCTGAGTGAATCTTTACACAAAGATACTAAAACAGCTGGAGAAGGTTGGTAATAAGGCCAGAATAGGTAAAATTAGTCACAGTTTAGTAAGTGGCGAGAGGGTTTGCAGTTACGCTTTTGTGGCCCGTTCCTAAGGCAGACTGAACTCGTGACAAGTTTACAGCCCATGGGATTGACTGATTAATATGACAATTAAAAGATCAATGTATTTTAATGACATACGGCATTATCCTTATGCCATGTAGCTTTCAACAGTATTTTTGCTTATTGTAATGGTTATGTCATGAAATTTGAAATAAGATAATTAAATGTGTTTATATCGCCACACTCCCCTAAAGAGGAGCTGGAGACAAGCCCCCCAAGATTCTTTATGGAGAAGAAAAGATTTACTAAACAATTTGAAAGCGAGATAGGTGTGGAGAACAGGAGCCTTGTTTCAAAGCTGTAACTCTTACTACACGGCCCTGTGATCCACTGCTTATATAAGCACGTGAGGCATGAAGCCTTCTCCTTATCTCGCCTTGTCTGTCATCGTCGGGAGAGCTTCATGGCTCGCAGAAGTAAATGACGGAGAAGGGAAGGGCTTCAGAAGCCTGGGGATAGGGCAGAGAGAAAGGCGAGATGCCACAACGAAAAGTAATTAGCGGCGGTGGGGAGTAATCTGCTGAAGCTTGTTCTAACAATTGATTTTGTTGTTACGCGCTATGTGAGATCTCCACAGCCCAAGAAAGATGAGCCATACATCACACCTGAGAAAGCTGCGCGTGAAGCAGCATCATTAAGCAGGAGCCAGGTCTTGACTTCAAATATCAGGGCTCTGATCCTGGTTTTTACCTTTCATTTAGTGGACAAGTTCGAGCAATTCAACCCATCTCCTACTGCCTTTGTTTATTCTTCGCATCTGTTTCTTCTGATCTTTCCTACGGCTATTGTAATTGTGGGAAAAGGACTATCCATCATTAAGGGTTTATGTAATGGCAGGCCGTGAAAATGTAACATCCCACATCCCACTCTGAAAATAGCCTCACTGAAGACTTGGAAGACGATGGGAATTTTACATCGATCTTGGCAGCAATCTCGTTTGCCAATAATATCATCTGTATGTATCCTTTTGAAATGTTTGGTATTGATTAACACAGTTTTTAAAAGCACAAACAATAAATTATTCATTTTGATTTACAAAGCGGATAGAGTGTTTATCACAAGCGGAGTACTTTCATCCCAATCAGAATACTTGGAAAATAAGCCAAAAAACCCTCCAACAGATCAGCTTTTCCCTGCATTGTAACTGGAACCTCTTTCCTATCAACAGAAACAAAACCGGGAACCTCTTCCCTGAAACGCCTCAGAAGAGACGAGTGTTGCAGCAAGAAAGGCAGCAAACCCCATAGGAGACAGTGTCTTCATGGAGAACATCTCACTAGTAGCTCCCCTGTGCATTAAAGGCACGAGCACCTCTGGCTGTTTATAATCCAAGAACGCCGGACAAATGGTACTCAATCCACAGGAGGAAAATTACAACGCTCACCAATTTTTGATAGATCCTCGCTTGAGGACCTAGATAAATGTGATTCAGGACAATTCAAGACAGACCCAGACATTTGGAAATACTGCAAATAAGGTCCTTTAAGTCGTCACACCCTGCTATGGAGAACAGCACACACGGGGGAGATGGATTTTTTTTTTAAAAATAATTAAAAAAAAGGTGCTGCAATGAAGTCTGAGCTGCACAATACTTGTGTTTTCTGTGCCCTGCCTTTCTCCTCCCAGGAGCTGGCAGCTTTCAGGGCTGACCGCAGCGATGGGGCAGGCCCCCAGCCTCGCGTACCTGCGCATCGCGGCCAAGAGCGGCGTGCTCATTTCCAAAAGAGCAGCAGGGGACCCATCGCATGGCCACCGGTAAAAGCATCGCAAGCCCCTAAATAGCAGAGCTCTTTCCTTTTAATTGCAGTGCCCAGCATTTTCTTTTTTTTCAAGGCTGAGTGTTTCTCCAGTGTCCCCTGTAGGCCTTTTGTCAGGTTCTGTGCACTCTCGGTTGTTTTTGCTGATGCTCCTCAGCAAACGTGCTGAGAGCTGGTAAAGCCATATGGAGCCACGGATCTATTTGAGAAAATGGGCAGAATTAAAAACAAACTGTGTTGCAATGCCCGTCTTCTACACGACTTTCAGCCAGCGGCTGTAAGGAAGGTGGCCAACAGCTGCCTCACGCCAAGAGCGCAAGAAAAATCAGATTTTTCAAGTGATATTGGACTTCCCTCGCCAAGCACGAAGGTAGAACACCTTTGTGATTCCTCAAGATTCACGATTTATGCGGTCTGCCTCTTCTCCATTAGTTCCATTACCCTTTACCTCTAAAAATCAAGCTCTTCCAGACTTTCTTTGCCCTTCTACTCCTCCACGCTCCTGTCCTGTGTCCCATGCACTCTCCTTCCTTTCCCTCCCTCCATATTCATGCCGGAGGGTATATTATGATGAGGTTCTCTAATCAATTGTCTGACTCATTGCCTTATGGCAGAACATTGCCATGGCTAATGACTAACAGGACTGCAGGATTTCCAAATGTCATCTTGTAAGATCTTAAAGGCTGCCTATTAACTACTTCTTAGCTGTACCGGGTAGCAAAATAACCCGGTATGTTTTAGCACAGTAAACTCCTTTCTTAGCAGCTGATTTCTATTTATAGGTATAGCCTAAAAAAAACCCAGCAGTGTAGGACAAAGTATTTCCAAAGTGAGAAACGCTCCATTTGTAAACAGCTTTCCCCACGCTACTCCCAGCATTCATTCTGCACAGTGAACGACAAAAAAATAGCGGCTGAAACTTTCTAATTCTTGAAAGATGGCAATGGATATTTACATTCATATTACGATTCATTAGAAGAGGAGAAACGTGTGAAATTGCCAAGACAAAATGTTGGATGCATTGCGTTTGATTTTTATTTACACACACCAAACGCCTTTTCCTCCCTGTTACGTTTCTGTTATGAGCAAAGCAGTCGCACAGCACATTTTCTCTCTGTAGATTCTTTTAATACCTAGGTAATTCACTGAGGATGCTTTGCTGCAATCCTAATGACGTCTGAACGTGCCCAGTATTATTTACAGACACGTACATCAGTCTGTTGCTATTTTCTTGCCACGCTCATGTACGTCGCGTGGAACCACAGACATCCTCACCTTCTGGCCTTTTCAAATTCCTCCGCTGACATGAACAAACTTTCAAATCACAGGATTGTGATACTTCCTCCGGGCAATCAACTCTTACACTCCCTGCAGTTTGACCATTCCTGGAAATACAACAATATTCAACCAGTTCTCCTGCATCAAACTGATTTCAGCATTTCAAACCTCCCAGGTACCCGTCTGTAAACACTTACTGGTGCCTTCTTGAGCAACTCATCTGGTCACCTTGCCACTGACGGCCAAACGACACCGCTATGAAATGAACACCCTCAGAGATATTCTGAGAAGGGTAAAGTGCCAGGGAGTGCTATTTTTTTTCGCTGCTGATTGTCGATGAATTAACAAGAAGCATTTTCTTGGGTATAAAAGAACAGAGCCTATAGCTACAGAAGGAGGCATCGAACTGGGAAGCGTACTGTAAAACTGAGTGTGTTAGAAAACTAATGAATAATGTCACAAGACCTTAAACCATCTAATCTCATTGAGACAGCTTGTTAGATCATCACATTTGCCTAGCTGAGAAACCTGCTTCCGTTACTGCTGTGTTTAGGGTGTCAAACCCAATTAATGTTTCTCCAGATGAATTTTCATTCATTAGAGTTGGAAAGACACCTAGAAATAAAATGCAGTGGAACTGAATTTGTTTCCCTTTCCCTGAGAGAGTTGGGCTTGTTCTGCCTGGAGAAGAGAGGGCTCTGGGGAGACTCTACTGAGACCTTCCAGTAATTGAAGGGGCCTGGCAGAAAGATGGGGACAGACTTTTTAGCAAGGCCTATTGTGACAGGACAAGGGATGGTGGTTTTAAACTAAAAGAGGGAGATTTAGCCTAGAGAGAAGGAAGATTTTTTACACTGGAGGTGGTGAGAACCTGGCCGAGGTTGCCCAGAGAGGTGGTGGCTGCCCCATCCCTGGCACCATTGCAGGTGAGGTTGGCCGGGGCTCTGAGCAACC
>JAVSBS010025090.1:97189-127916 GCA_033124195.1 Coracias cyanogaster | reverse complement strand
GGCCTTACCCCATTTCAGAGCACCCAGCTGCTGGTCCTGCATGAGGCTCATTGTTTCCTACAGGACAAAAGAAGTCACCTAGATCTGAGTTTTGCTTCCAATCTGAGCACTGGTTTGTCTACTGCAAGTTTTGCATGAGCAGGCCTACCAGTCAGCCTCTTCCTGGTCCCCAAGTTCTATTTAGTGCCTGCTGTGGTTGGATGAACCCTGATCTGACTTGTTTGCTCTAAGAAATAACCAGGATCATGAGCCGTTGAGGGTACGTAGGAAACTAATGACTTTCCTTGCAGAAGCAGAGGTTCCTCCTCCGGCACTGTCTGAGAAAGTGGCAGTCCGACTGTGAACATTTATGCTCTCACATCCCAAAGAAGGAAGAGGATGGAAGAGACCTTGACGAGAAGCTCAGCTTGCACCTGAATCCCTGGCACACTAAGAGAGCTGAGGGTCATCGGTCTTGCTTTTGTGTGAGGTAAAACCTAGCCAAGGATCCGAGTTCAGCTCCTAGTTTGCTGATCTCCCAGTCTGCAGCCTCCATAGACTTTGGCCGTCCTTTCCATCTTGCATAGGAGGGAAGGCTCAAGGTGAGTGGGGCAGAGAACCTGGCGGGACAGGGGCCAGCAGTGCTGTCTGAATCCTCTTTTGTCTGTAATTCTTACCACAAAATAAACAGCTGCGAATAGTGGCATTGGGAAGGCAACACCATTGCTTGCTTAGGAAAGCAGAACTATACAGATGAACAATGCACTTCTACCTTCTGTGCAAAGCTGTTGCTGCCTTCTCATCAAGACGCTGTGGGTACAATCTGCCTTGCCTACAGAAGCTCTTCTACCTCCACCTGAGAAATGTTTTTTTGCAGCTCTTTGCTCTACCTGCTTTGTTTCTCCTTTCTCAGTGGTGAAATGAAAAGGAACAACGGCATGTTTATACAGCTTTGTCCCATCAGCCTTGAGTGCTGCTGTGTCCCTAAGTCCCTGCGGCAGGCTCTACCTGAGGCAATAAAGGCAGTATTGCCAGTAGGAGCACAGCTGCACTGTGTAGAAGTGTGTGACTGGTTTCTTCAAAATAACGCTATGGAAAGACCATAGCTCAGGTCTCTGAGCTCAGGCTGCATCTGGAGGGGAGACAGTTGGAAAAAAAAAAGTCTCTTTGTACTTGCAAGCCACACACAGTTGCCACCAAGTCCCTGAGAGACAAGCATGAAACACTTCTGCAGTCTCTTTCAGAGAAGACCTGTACTTTTAGAAACTGTCATGGGAGCTCTGAAGTTAGACGTTCAGGTTCCAAAGATAAGAGGGCCTTAACTGAAAATGACAACAAATATTCTGCCCTCTGGTCCAGCTACTGTTTCCTGTGTCCATATTTAGTGGTCGGAACTGGGGTCGAATGGCTTTCTGCTGGCCCTGGCATTTGAGGCTGGCTGAGGCAGGAGGGAGTCACTGAGGTGCACGGGCCCTGGACTGCTCTGGGAGCACAGAAGTCCTCCTGCCTCTTCCCAACAGCAGGTCTATGCCAGCCCTGGCTCAGGCTGCACACATCTGCTGCTGGATCAGCTCACAGTGTGGCAAAGGTGGCTTGAAGCCTCCTGAGCCTACCCTGAGCTACGTGCGGAAAGGGAGCAGCCATCACCACAGGAATGGACAAGAGTGAAAGTGTTGTCCAAGCCAGGTTCCTGAGAAGAGACTAAGGCTGCTTCGACAGCACAGCTTCTACCTATGGATCATGGTAATTTGAAAGCACCTGTTCAGCACCTATTGGAACTCAGGTCCTAATGCTAATATATGGAAAAGAGCTCTGGAGGGAATATAAACATGTTCCTGACAAGTATCGTATGTACAGGTTTTTCCCTATTTTTCCATGGTAATGCCAAAGCATAAGGAACAGCATGAACGATGGGAGTATTGCAGATACGGTCAAAGATAACAACAGATGTAGTTGTATCTGAGGGAGACTGTGCTGACAGGGAGGCTGAGTTAATGGATTTGTATTTTATTTTTCAATCTTAGATTGCATTGTCTATTTGGTCACCTCAGGCTGGACATGCAGAATCTAAAAACATCACTGGCAGATGCAGCAAGAAAACTTCCAGCCTTCACTCCATATTCTAACAAAGCGTACACAGTCATGACAGACACTGAAGCCATTGCTCTTATCGACACCACCTCCGTCATGCATTCATTGTAAGCGAAACCTGCATGAAATCCAAACTTTGCAAGGCATTATTCAAGTGGGAACAAGCACAGTGCACAGAATTCATTTTTTCCCCAGATGCAAAGAACATCAGTTCCTGCACAATGATTATTTTCTAAATCTTACTAGACTGATACACTTTACAATGTCTTTCATGTATCTAGCAAGCTTTCTACAGACAGGACTGCAGACAAACGTACAGAGACTGCCAGGAGATAGCAGTGCCTTTGTACATCTCTCTTCCACCTTCCCATCACCCACCAAAGGCACAGGCTTCTTGAAGTCTGGTGTGAAAAGAAAAAAAAAACAAAACACCACACACAAGCAAAGCTATACAAGCATCAGTCCTTAGGGCTTTTGAAAGCTTTACACGACTCAAGGTAAAATGCATACAAAGCAAAAGCACCCACTGCAATTCTACTTCAGATTTCTCAACAACAGCTTTCCACTTTTATATATATATATATATATATATATAAACCCAACCTAATATTGGCTCTCATTGTATACCAAAACCCAAATACGCTTTCCAGGGTCACTGCATTGAATTCCAGTCCTATACACTGTCCACAAGGGCACAAGATCTTAAAAAAAAAACCCAAAACCCAACTATGTCAATGCTTATGGGTCTTCCATCACCTTCATGTCAGCCACACACAGCTCTGCAGATGATGCAAATATGTGAATACATGTTTTTGGCAGTCTTCAGACCTCTATGTTGCAGAGATACCACCTAAATAAAGCACCTCATGTTCCAAAAGCACTCCCAGGCAGCGAGCAGAGAACAGGAGATTCTCACAGTCTAAGACTTTGCACCCCAGTTAGGTGCTCATTGGTACAAAGCCAGTTTTTCTCTCATACTGGATTCTCAGGAAAGAAAAGCTGCAAGGTAGTTGTAGTCTAACACAGGATATTGAACAGTGTTCTTGAGGGACCTTTCCCTTTCCACTGACTACATAAGAAGCCCTGAGGATGAGCCTGTTGACTTGGGCAGGTAAATTAAATAGCAGAACCTCATCCTGTTTGTTTCCTCAAGAAGGTTAAATTTTGGGCTGTGTCCTTGGGAGAAATATGACACAGAGATGCTTGAGACATCGTACTAAAACCCCCAAACCATGCGTGATTCACAGCAAATGCTGTCAGAAAACGATTGTCTGGCTGCAGTGCCCACATATGAAATACAAAGCACACAAAGCCTTTTTTCAAAGTATAATAGAAGTGTGATTATAAGAGACCCTTCATTATTGCCTTAACTCTGCTTCTGTCTCTATAATACCAGGAAAAAATATCCACAAAGCACAACTCCCACTTTGTAGCACAGCACCATTGTTCTGCTGTCATGTGTGACAAAGCCAGCCCAGGGGAACTTCACTGCCATGAACGTGGTCACTCATCAGTCCCTCTAGTAAAAGAGGGAGGGAAAAAATTTGGCCTGAGCCCTGCACCAAGCAGAGGAGGATAAAAGACTCTGTTAGTCAAGACATCTAAAGAAGGGAACTAAGGCGGCCAGGCAGAGAGAAACCTTTTATTCCAATAACTGCAGCAATAACGATCTGCACTCGCATTATGAGAAATTACTTTCATCTTCTGAGAAATCAAATGCTCACGTCTTTCAGATCTCGCAGCAGATCAAGAAATACCACAGCTTGTTGCAGTTCCCCATGGGCTGTTCTGCCAAAAAAGCAGGATAGCCAAGCACTGGAATATTTCCCTTGGGAAAGAGTAGTGGTAGTAACACTCTGGCAAGTGCACCTTTTCTGGCAGATTTTTCTATTAAATGAGGAACTTCTGGACTGCTACATCAAGCTTGTGGCAACAGCAGGTAAGTGCTACAGTCTCATAAATCACATCTCAAAAACTTAAATAACCTCTCTAGGTGATTTCCCTAACTACTTTGAGTGACTAAGCCTAAACCTTCTTTGGTATCATGCTTAAGTCTCCTCATTCCTTGTCAGTTGTTTTTTGTTGGTTTTTTTGTTTGTTTGTTTTTAAATGAGCAATTTATTGTCATTTGTTCTTGCATCACCAGAGTCCTTCAGCAGCAACATTCCTCCCTCCTCCATTTTTAAACCCATTCTGCTAGATATACACATGAATCTGATCTCCTCCATTTTGCCTGGCTCAACAAGCCAGCGTGTTCCATTTTCTTGGGATGTGATCATATCTCCTGATCATTTTGGTTGTTGTTCACACCCTTTCCAGTCTGAGCTTCACACTTCTGAATATGAAAAGGATTCTTACTCTCAGCACTATTTCAGCGAGGACCGCCTGACTACCTTAACCTCTCACGTATCTGAGAAGCATGGGCTAACATTGGGAGAAATCCAGTTCCTGTGTAACGCTGACAGCATGAGCTTCCAAACTGATTCAGCCAGCAAGCTATTCCACCACTTCCAGCATAACCTGACCAACAATATACCCAGTTCAGAAGACAGAAACGATTTAAGCTTACAGGGGACAAAAAATACAGGAACCATAAAGGCTTCACATCAGCGCTAGGGACCAGCTCAAGGCCTGAACGGGAACTTCTGTAGCTCTATCTACAGAGTTAAGTTTCTGACTTTGTTACAGATTTCTGCGTAGCCCTAATGACAGGGCCTTCATGAGTTTCAGTTCCCCATCCACAAAATGGTGCATAGTTCCCTGACTGCTGAGCTGTGCAGGTGATGGGGCTGAGGGGAAAGAACCCGAATGAGGCAGGAGGAGGCCATCCTGTCTGTGCCTGTTCTTCTGAGACAGCCAGCAGGGTAGGCAGGTGCTACCAGCTGGGACAGGAGCTTGTGGACTGAAGACCTACCTACTAGGAAACAGTGTCAGAAGCTTTTTTTACACTAGAGTCATGCACAGCTACATGGGGAAAGGGCTGTTGATTACTAAGTCTCAAGCAATGATGTGGACATGAACAGTCTCTTTCCCTTTCCCAGACCCTGAGCACCCAGCTTCAGCACAACATCAATGCACTGTAAGAGCACTCTCTTGAACAAAACTATGCTTGGTGCACTGCCTGCCAACTTACTTCTCTCTATCCAGATACCCAAGCCAATTACTACTGGCACCTTGCTACAACTAATCATAGAAGTACCACCACTGCTCTGCTGTAGCCAGCCTAAAATATTCCCATTCCTTCCTCAGAGACATGAGGCTTTGCACTTGCCTGTGGAATGAGTCAGGCCATGCTGCACTGAGGTCCTATTTGTTTCTGTATGTGCAGGACCTTACCTGAAGGTTGCCATTTATTTCCATGGTGAAGGGCTTAACCCCAATCCTACCTCAGTGCCATCAGCTTCCAAGCCCTGCCAGCCTTAGCAGGGCTTCTTATGGCCAGAGCAGGCAAAGCAAGGAGGCAGCTAACCATCCCAGGGAAGATGTGGAAAAGTACTGCTGGATACCAAGACCGGAGACGAAGAGAGATCTGGAATCTGTTCCTGACCGATCTTGGGCAAGTCACGTAATCTTTCAGCACTTCACATTTTCTGTCTATAAGATTATGAATTAACACTTGCCCTCAACCTGGGGTAGATGGGCTGAGAGTAACGTCAAGAATCCTCAGCAGAAGAAAGTGGAGCAAGGCATTATCAGCAGACTGCACCAGCAGTCTCTCCCATGTCATCGTGTTTGGGAGCCCAAAGGAGAGGCTCTCACAACTGAAGTAATACAGCCAGGATTAGCCACATCCCGCTGAGCAGCAAAACACACCCTTACCCTCTTGCCCAAGGAAGCTGGAAGCTCGTGGGACCAATCTGGCCCAAAGCTGCAAGGTGGAATTCCCTGCCCTGGGAACCTGGCACAGAGCAGCACTGGAGTGTGAGTTGAGGTTCCCCAGAGCTGCAGCACGCTGCTCAACTGCACAGCACTTCTCTCCCACTCCCAAAGCACAGCACGCAGGGGATACAGGGGCCAACCCACTATCTCCATCCAGGGAAACTCACGTACCAAACTCAGGACCCCAAGTCTTGAGACCACTGCCTGAGGTCTTAGATACCTTTGCAGCACTCACCCCAAAGTATCAAGCCAGATTAGTGACACTTGATGCCTCTGTGCGGATTGTAGGCTCCCTAGCATTACACACTAAGAACCTGTTAAAGTTCTCCCTTAAAGAATCTGCCCAAAGGCCCAAATCTTTGCTAAACAACTCTTTCGTCTCCTACAGTCTCTGTCCAGACACTTTCACCAAAAAGCAAGGTCTCCAAGCACTGCAGAGTTAAATTGGCGGAGAAAAAAGCAACAGTATTACAGGGAAATAAAAGGATAAGCAGAAATCTGTGGTTACTAAAACAAAATTACAAATCACAGTCATCTCTTACTTTAGATAGCATCAAGCCTTGCTCCTCTGCGGAATCACTATCGTGTTTAGCCCAACTACTGACATCTGCAAAGCACTGTCCACTTGCACGGAACCAGGAAATGGCCCTCTGTGTTTCCTGGTGAGGACAGGCGTTCTGGAACCCGGCATGGGGACCTGTGAGGCAGCAACTTGAGTGAACCTACTTCCATACAGTCTCTCTCAATTACCAAGATGCAATTTATTAATCCCTGTGCCTTAATAAACCCCAGCGTCTTGAAGATGAGCCCTGCATACGCATTTCAAATGCAGGCTTGCTAATGCAGGAAGAAAGGAACAAGATTACCTGATGAGAAGTTGGGCAGCGCCACTTGACCCAACCCCAGCAGACCTAGCAATGAAGGCAGGAGAGAAAGACAGATGTTTCCAGCAGCTGACACCCCTTCTGCGCTGGAGAGCAGCAGCTAACCGAAGTCTCTGCACACATTCATTTCAGGAGCCTTACAATGAGCCGAACCCTATTTATTGCGCTCCCAGTTAGTGATATGGAAAGCAGCACGAGCACTGCCAGCGATCTCCTTCTGATGGCAGTCCTGAGTAGTGACAGCAAGTGAAACCGAGTTCACTTCAACCCGCCTGGAATCTCACACTGAACCAGCAACAACCAAAAATATGAAAAATCCCCAACCAGACCACTTAGAGCATGCAGCTTGTACCACTGCCCTGCTTACTAAAAATAAAGCCAGTTTCTGAATGTGAAATGAATGATCTGAATAAAGGAGACAGATCATTTCATGGGCTTCCCTCTTTACAAACGCTGGGAAGAATCATGCTGACCCTGTTTTATGAAAGAAAAACAAAACAAAAAACCCCGAATGGATAGCCCCAGGAAGGTCTGTGATGACAAACCAGTTATTTATCTGAGTGCAAAATGTGCTCAGGGCATTTACTGTAAGCCACAAATAAAAATGGGAAGCTAACTTTGGTTGAACATAAACGCATTTAGAAAGGAGATACTGCCCAGCTCTAAGTTAGGCATTCTGTATTAATTGTGTGAACAACCACCAGAGCTGGCGAAAGTCCCCACAAGTATTTTGCAAAGGAGAATGCAGACTTTTCACATGACTGAATCGGTATATTTAAGACACGAATATTGGGGTTTTTTGGCACATCACCATTAGCAAAACTAGAGAATTAAAGTATCTCAACCTGTACCTGTATAAATGCTATTACAGTATCTTAGACGCAAAGTCTGAGACTTTTCTTTATGTCAAGTAGTAAATTGCTTACAGTGACAGTACAATTTAATAAACTGGAGACTAATGTTTTTTCTCAGAGCTGTCCATATAAAAGATTCGCAGCCACTTGAGTGCCTCAGTAATTTCTGAAAAAGTCAGTAAGGCACCGGAGTCACTCACTGCAGTCTGGAAAATATCAGTCCTCACCTTATTAACACAGGAACGATGATCTCCTGGGTAAAGATGCACATGGGGGCTCTGGAAATGTGTCCAGTTCTTGTGGCTGACACATGCTTCCTCTGTGACCTCAGGAAAGTCACCTTTTCTTTGTACCCACCTTCCCACATGGATAACACACAGACTAGGGAACATCTTACTTAGACGATGTTTTCCTTGGGAAGAGATACATTTCCCACCATGCAACCACACAAGTCTTAGGCAAAGTGGCTCAGGGCTTTATTTGCAGTTCCTAACCACTAACAACACAAAATCAACATGAAATGCTAAGAAAAGCCTTTGACCACCCCTGCAACAATGTCTAAGCCCCAAATCATTACACAATGTACGACCTCAAGCACCTGAAAATTCTTATCTATTAATCTAAATGCTTAAAATATATCTGAACTAATCTACCAAAAATCATCCCGCACACACACTAGCGTGGAAAGATACAAACTTTTTTCATTTTTAAACAAAAAATATTTTGATACTATTTTTTAAAAATATCACTCCAGACAAAGGTGCATGCACGTGATGCATGCACCGTGTAATCCCAACGCCTAGGTCAGAACTTGAATTGTTACGCTTTGTATGACATGAAGAAATCTGCACTTCACACAAATACTTCCTGGCAAGGAAGGATTAAACTTGATTCTACAGCACTTAAGCAGAGATGTCCACAAGTGCTATAGAACATTGTTGATATAGTGGAAATTAAGCTTCTAGTTAGGAAATGTCAGATATAAAATTGGCACATGAAGTCCTATTTAATCTTTATTGGGCATATATTGGAGGATGGTGTCTTTAATTTAATATCCACACTTGATAATTTCATTAGCTTTAAGGCCAAGAGAAATGATTTGATAATTCTGTCTATAAATGACTGTCATTTCAGCGTTATTCTTGGACTGTGTCCAAAACTTTTATACTTCACTGAAGCATCAGTCCCAGAAAACCACATTCTTCATTTAAAGACGTCATGGGATGGAGCATGTACCACTACCCTTGGTCATGTGTTCCCCTGGCTAATCCCCTTTAAAAAGGGTGCCTAGCTTACCATTTGATTTGTGTGTTTTCAGACTGCAGGCACTGGTTCTTATCGTACCTTGCTCAGATAAGCACCCAGCTTACCTATTCCCTACCTCCCCTGCTCAGCAATACTTCTACAGTGTTATCAAGTCCACTCACACCATTCTTCTAAGAAATTAAATAGACTGAGCTCCTTAAGTCTCACACTGTAAAGCTTTGGGGAAAAAAAAAAAGTGCTCCTCTCCTCATCTTCAAATACCAATACGTTTTAAGAAGAAAGGTACCACAGCAGCATGCCTTACTTCAGTAGCTGCCTTGACCTCCACTAAACCAGGGGTAAAATGAATTCCTCTTTTCCACTCCTATGGTTTAACAGCCAAGGATCACAGGAGCCCTCTAGGAACACAAAACAATTTTTTTCTACAGCATTCCCACTCATTTCACTAAACATTGCTGTTTCTTTTTAGCCTTTTGGCCACTTCTTTACTGTTCTGTGCAACCCTTTTCCAAAATGTAAAATGATCTGTTTCCCCCTGGACTTCACAGCAGTGGTCCTTACCACACTGTTTAGATGCTTGACAAACATGAACGAACCAATGTGTCCATTGCCACTCTGTGCTGTGATAGTAGCTGCACATTTTGCAATGAAGGGGAATGAAGATCAGTATTTTAGATATCAATATCTAGGTAAGATAAAGTTTTACCACGTGCTGATTCCATCCAGCCCGGTACATGAGGATACCATCAAAGGTTCCCCTGGGCAGACTGGTAGATCTGGTCCCTGTTCCCTCTACCCCTGCATCCAAATTCCAGGATTTCTTCCCCTGGGCAGCCTCAATGCCAAGAGGTGAGCTTTGAAAGACAAAAGACTTGAGCTGCCTGGTTTCAGTGTACCTCAAACCAGCAGAGTGCTGTGCTAACCAGAGACTTGGATCCAGGTTGTCAGGTGCAGAACAGGACAGCCTCGACATTGTCTATCCTGCTTTTGTCTCCAGAGCACCTCAGAGAAGCCACTATGGAGAAGAGTGGTGTCTGGTCAAGGGCTAGAGCCTGTTCACAACTACACCTTCTGATTAATTTTCTCTTCAGGAGGTCCCATGAAGGAGGAACAAGCATGAGCTGGACCAACCAGCAGAAAAATAGCAGCAGCCAAATTTAGAGGACAGGAGTCCTTCAAACGCCCTCTCCTTAGGCAGGGGGGGCGAGGGCAGGAGGGGAGTCAAATTAGTGAAGGTGTTCACTCTTGACTGACTTGCTAAGACAGTTGTTTCCTGAGAGGGTTCTGTGTGCTTGCAGCAAGACTTGCCCTACACAAGGGCTAGCTGGTGCCTGCAAGACAGTTACTAGTTTCCTTTAGGAAACATCCAGATTTCACCACAATGCAGCACAAGTCCCTGCCTGCATTTCTATTCCTTATCTTCACTCTTCCAGAAACTAGACTGGCCACTGTGGTACAGCACGATAGACACAGGCTAGCCCCAGCTGTAGATTCATTTGTGTATAATCCCTTTCTGTTAGACAGGTGTATATAAAGAGCTTCATTCACTGCTGCCCTGATCTTGTCAGGAACTCTCCTGTGCACAAACCTCTATCTCCTAAGTGTAATAAAAGCTAGTTTCATAGTAATTGTTCTATACATGCTTATTATTCAGGCTGTATTAGTGAATATTTTAACTGGAGATTAGGCTGAGGTGTGATTTCCACAAGATAAGAAATACATTTGCCACGCTCTATTTTCTCATTGTAATGGAAGTGTACCCCATAGTACACTACTTTTTAATTCTTTCATATTATGCTCAACAGCAATTTGAACTCTCTGGATGATGCAGGGTTACACTTTGAGAAAGTTGTGGACTTGCTGGAAGGCTTCCAAAAGTCAGAGGCTCAGAAAACAAGACCTGTGAGGAACGACTGAGGAGATGGGTTGTTAAACCTAGGGCTAGGAGAACAGGAAGGACACGATAATGGCTTTCAAATACACAGAACAGTGTGGCATCTAGGAAAGCAGTAACGTGTGGATAGGATAAAATGTCAGTTTAAAAGCAGAAGGGAAAGTTAGGTTGAACATTAAGGAAAGTCTAATGACTTAGTGGTCAGGACATTAAAGCATTGGAGTAAGCTACAATTTTATGGAGCCTCTGCCCACAGAGAAGCTAAAATTGGGTCACACATACTAGGATTGGCATAGATGGTAATAAGGCTCCTCCTATAAATGAAGGGTGTTAAGCAACTTCTCAGGCTGCCTCCCAGCTCTCTTTTCTATGACATGAAGTTTTTAACTAGGCCACGTAGTTACTAAGTACGTTCATGCAGAGCAGTATCTATCAAAAGGCCAGAAAAGCTGATTCTCAGGGACTAGAATTAATTTCTACTTGTTCTCCATGGCTGCAAAAATCTTCTTAACTGGATGGGTATTAGAGCCTTTGGAATCATAGAATCATTCTGATTGGAAGAGGCCTTCAAGTTCACCAAGTCCAACCATTACCTCAGCATGCCAGGTCACCACTAAACCATGTCCAACTAGTGCTACAGCTAGTTGTGATTCACACAGGGGAAGTGAAAGGATATTTCACTATTTCAGGTCCTAAACACTGATAATTAATTACCAGAGGTGGAATAATTTGGCTTTCGCAATAGGAAGGATGAATCCTGGTAAAGCAACACCATAAACACTCTCAGCTGGTAAGAAGGCTGATCTTCTTCTACCTTTATAGCAAGAGACAGTTACTGCTTCTGACAACATGCAGACAAAGGAGGTGAGACAACTGAGAATGAGAAGTGAAGAGGGAGCAGCTTTGCTGCACGCAAGAAAGGTGCAGCTAGAATTAGAAAGAACTCACACCCTGCTCAATACAGCCTTGTGGAGATATTGCGAACAATGGCCCAGAGATGGCCTTAAAGGACCTTTGTAACACAAAATGAACCTTCAGCAGACAGCTAAGTACAAATGAAGACTAGATCCCAATGGGAAAGTAAAGGCTGGATAATTCTCACTGGTGACCAGAAGCAACCGAGAGCATCGGAGGGACCCATGGCAGCAGTCCATATCAGAGGACTACCCCCCAGGGCAGAGTAGGAAAGCCTGCGGCTGGGGAGCACAGTCTGGCAGGCGTGGCAGGCAGCATCCCCACTACTAGGGGTAGGTGTACACGTGGAGGAAGATGCATATCTCTGTGGGAGGCAGCTCAGGCCCACAATTATGCCTTCGGCTGCCATCCAAAGGAGCAGCTCAGCAGCACCACATAAAGGTGGCATGTAAAAGAAATGCAGTAACTCCTTGTGAACTGTTGGTACTACAGCTACCTGAAGATGCTTTGCTGGCAAAAGGGTTTACTAGCATCCCAGCTGGGTGGTCTGAATTTCTGCAAGAGAGATGCAGTGTAATACAGACAAATCTGTCTTTCCTCCACATCTGAATAAGGCCATTCTGAAGGTGGCAACATGTATCTCAGGAGGGCTCTTGTAGTGATTGTGCCCTTCTTCCAAAGTTCTTGTAGAAAGTTACTGGATAGGCTAAAGGCTGGTGTGACCAGGACACTACATCAAATAGATTCATGCTAAAGGAGGGACAATGGCAGTGCATACCATTCTCTCTTCCCCAATTTTGTCATGTATAATCCACATGAAGCTTCAAGATACCATTACTTGAAATCTTCTAGGCCTTAACAGAGTGAAAAGAAGAGTGAAAGGGGGAAGCTCACATATCCTTCTAAATACTAACAAAATTCTTATGAACAGGCTGTAGAGCTCATGAAATCAGGCTATTTTGGAAAGATGTCTGCAAAGAACCACTGAGCACAGTGCTGGATTAGCCACACAGCCCGTGCCAGGCTTCCAGCGCAGGTACAGCACAGGCTCTGCCCCTGGCAAGGTGGCTGCTGCTTGCCGCTGCTGGTTCTTCCATTCAACCATATAACCAACATGGAGCTTCAGAAGGAAGTGTTCCCTTCCCCGGAGCAGAACCAAAGCCAATTAGTCATAGATTTAATATTTAAGGGCCTAGAGCTAAAAGGCATTGAAAAGCAAGCACTAAGGTGGGAGACCTACTTAGTAACGCCAAGTGACCAGGTTATGAGGGTGCCAGGACAGGGGACTAGGAAGACTTTAGTCTCAGTGTTAGCACTGTGGGGTGCCAAATGCATGCTGTAACAGAGGAATGATCACAGTACAGCCCCAGCATCACTGGCACAGGTACCAGAAAGCACAGCCCTAAGTCCCTGAACTTGTGTCATCCATGCCTGAGACAATTTGCAACAAATTGTTTGGAGAAAATTGCAAGACACAGTATATTATCTATGTGTGTCCTGTTCTTGCCTTTTTTTTCCACTATCCCTTGAGGAAAGACAAAGTTAACACACAACTGGAAAAGAACACATAGCCTTTCCTTTGTCAAAGGCTATCAGAAGAAAGAAGGGAAGGAAAAAGAACATATAAGCAAAATACAAGTAACTGAAGTTGCTTCTGTTCCTTTACCAGCCACAACTCACATCCTGGGCAGAAATCAGGATGCTTCTATTAACTTCAAAGAAATCTCTTTTAATCCTTCTGTGAAAAGGACGACATTTTCTGTGTCACCACACAGTGGCACTCTCCCCACACATTTCTCAGAGGTAAATCTGCAGGTTTTTTTCCCCAACGCCAAGATAACTGTGAGCAGAAATACCACTGAGCAGACGGGGTTTTCAGAAACCACTAGTAACTGAAATACACAAAACTTGTTACCAGCAGAGATGGTAAAATACTTGCATTAACAGCACAAGTATTAGCTGATTGCAAGTTGTTAGAAATGAAACACAAGGAAAATCTGATTTTCAAATTGCAGGTACACCTATTCTTACGATCCTTTTTGTTTGGTTGGTTTTCTCCCATCTTCCCCTCTGCATACTTCACTTGTTGCACTTTAACATTCTGGCTTCACCATTTTGAGATCTCAGGTACTTCATGCCACTTCTGTCTTCCACAACTCTGGCAGCATCACTCTAAACTGGCAAATCATTTATTCTCCATGGCTTCCCCAGAGGAAAACCCCAAGAACTCTGAAGCAAATACACATCTACCAAAGCACCTCTTTGCTAGGACTGTGTAAGAGAAACAGGACCATGTAAGGGGAAGTGATGGAAAAGCAGGGATCAGCTGGAAGAGAGCCATTCACACAGGCTTTCCTGGTAAGTGTTTTTAATCCTTATGTGCTAGATGTCCAAGGATCAACACAAACCTTAATCTTTATGACCTAAACATCACACACACCTTGCACAGGGACAAGGTATCAGAGCTGATGTCTGTAATGATGCACATAAAAGAGTAAGCCTGCAGAACATGAAAAGTCTTGCTCTGCTCTCCTAACTGGCCTTTGGATAGGGCCCTCTGCTATTGCAGGTGATAAAATATCTGTCCACCCCAACACACTCTCTGAGTTCTTTAAGGCACAGATTGTCCGGGATTTGCAGATAGCAACTCAGGTGTATTTAGTCTCCAGTAAGACAGACTACACCTGAATATGCAAGTGCTCTGAAATGCACCTTGAGCCCTGTGTCTTCCTACCTCCACCTTCTCACTTTTCCACTTACCCAGCTCTTATGAAAGGACTTGAAACACTGTGATGACAGAGAGGAAAGGTAAGTCTATAAGTTATGGTGAAAACATGTCAATAAATCATGCAATACCTTCAAAGCGCAAAGGGAAGAATAGTCTCCAGAAAACATCCTATCAATTTCCAGCTATTTCTGATCAGTCTCCACCTTTGCAGCTGCCAGTTCAGATGGGCTAGGCTAGCTGCCAGTTACCCAAGCAGAAGAATCCCAGATGCCTACAGAGATCAAAAGGATTATCACACATGTATGGTATAAATACCAGTGATAGGGATTCATCCAGGTGAGGAAACTCCCTCCACAGCCAAACCTCTATGTAGAGGCTGGGCCAGAATAGCAAATCCATCAGCTACCATATAGGATTTTACCTGGGGGGACTTTGTCTTCCCTTTTTGGGAAAGAAACTCAGATAGGAGAGCAGTATTCCCTAGGAGAGATGATTCCATTGTACATGAGCAAAATCAACCTAGAAAATAAGAGGTAAGAACATTCATGATGGTTCATATCAAGGTTTTCCTGGGAAGACCATTGTTCTTGCAAAGGGGAAGACAATAAACAGTCAGTCCCTACCCATGCTCTCCCATCTTTTCCTAAACTTCTTAGTCATTCACTCCTCCAATATGAAGACAATTTCTCATTCAATCCTGTACAGAAACCACGCTTGGAATGCTCCCACATCTAGTATAGTCCTTGAGGATGAAGAAAACAGAACCACATGTTGTATCAAGCTGAAAGCACACCAGGCTCTTTTGAATTAAACAACCAAACAAAAAAACCCAAAGACTAAAACCAAAACCACACACACACACTCCCCATCCAGAAGAGTGCAATAGTGTTTTCTCGTTTGTTCTTTATTCCTGTCTTAACTTTTAGCGTTTGATTTGTCTTTCTGCTAAGTTTGACCTGATGCTTTCATGGACCTATCTGACATAACCCCAAGATTTTGCTTCAGAGTGGTATGGTCAACACAAAGCCCATGATTTGATAGCCACAGCAAGCACTGTTTTTCTTTACATGCTTCATTTCACATTCATCCACACGAAATTTCACCCACCAGTTTACTGGCCAGCCATTCAGTCTCATAGGATTTTTCAACAATACCTCACCACTGACCATTGTCTTTGCTGTCTTGAATAACTTGATTTTATCAGAAAAGTTTGAAATCTCAATGTTCTCCTTATTTTCAAGCATAATTCCTGAACATATTAAACAATAGCAATCCCTGTACCAACCCCTGAAACTCCCCTAGCAACATGCATCCTTTGGGATGACTTTTCTCCCATTTTCTCCTCCCTCTTTGTCAATTATTTATACATCTCAGGACATTCTCTCCTAGGCAATGCCTGCTCAGGCTCCCAGTAAGGTATAAAGTAACTGTGCCAGAAGTGTTACAGAAATCTAGTATCAGCTGTTTCACTCTTATTTACCTACTCGAAGAAGTTTGCAAGAGAAACCTCTTGCTTTTACAGAAATCACATGACTTTTCCAAAACTAATTGCGTTTATTTCATTGTCAAATATATATTTTTCTACTACAGCTTTTACTAGTTTAGGTACTGCAGATGCCTGGATTACAAGCCTTTAGTTTCCTGGATTCTCCCAAAACATTTTTTTAAAGATTGATGTTATATTTACCCACCCTACATGCTTCAGGTGCCAAGAAATTTTTAAAAGAAATGTTACACACTGCCTTTGGCAATACAGCTATTTCATCCTTGAGTTGCTCAGACCTCAGGTGAAACCTTCCAGTCCTGGCAATTTGTTAGCATTCCAGGCTGCTCAAATGTTGAATTCTGGATCCAAACTGCCAATCTGTTTTGCCAACATTTTATGTTCTGTGATAGAGTGGGGGAGCAAGAAAGTGCTATCAACACCCTCACCAAGCAGCCCGGGGAAAGAGCTCAGAAGGAAAGGAGGTCTAGTGAGAGCTGGGGATAAAGCCCCATTCACATCCTCCTAAACAAATCCCTCTCATAGACTCTGTGGAGGAGGGTGGACCTCAAATGTATCAATGATCACTGAACTCAAGAAGTAACAGTAAAACTAAATGAAATTTCCCCAGCACCAATCTATACCAAGGCCTCTTACTCCCACCACCACAGAGCAGTAGCAACCACGAAAGGGCTATTGTTTTCAAGTCGTTTAATTGTCCGTCCATTTGGCCAAATGAAGCATTTTACTAAGTGGGTGGTGATCTTGGAACAAATACATATCAGTCTGGGGAACCCTTCTGGCCTGATCAAAATCATGTCAGACAGCAGAACCCTGGTGGGGTCTTTGCCAACCGCCACACCGAGGTGCTAAGGCAAACGGACAAAGAGACCATGGTTTAAAAAAGAAAAGGAAGGAGACAGAGGTTGTGTTTATGAAGGGCTGAAAGAGGAGATGTCACTTCATTGCAGAGGTGTGGGTGGGAATACAACTTGCATATCAAGAAAGCTGGGGCAGGAGCTGTGATGACAGACAGAGCTTTACTTGCCTTCCTCCTCCCTCCATCACCCCCAGATACAGCCACTATCAGCACAGCTGGCATCACAGTCAAATGGCACAGAGACAGCTAGTTACCTTTCAGCATACATCTCACAAACGGGATGTGAAAGAAGGTTAAAAAAAAAAAAAAAAAAAGATGGTCTTCCTGTGCTGTACTCTACTCCTGTGAGTAGGATTTCCTGCTGGTAGACCAACAACCAACCAGGTGGCAGCCCCAGCTCTACCAATCCCCCAGGAGCATACAGCTGCTAGAGCTCACTGGAGTTCTACTATGAGTCTCCAGGGCTGCAAGGAACAAGAAGCAGGAGAAGGGCATGATCCAGCTACAGGACATCTGCAAAGGGATGCTCAATAGGTGTTAACTCACACCTCAAAACAGATGTTATTTAGCTGTACTCATGAGCCTTACAAATTTGGGTACCAAAAGATGGTACCAAAAGTATTTATAGTTTGACTGAAACGCCAGTAAAGCCCCCAGATTGCAAGAGGTTTTTTTCATCTCAGATTGTAGGCTAGAAAGCTTGAAGAGGAACAGACTTGAGAAGCTGCAATGTCAGATAAGACAGTCCCGGGGCCTCTTACCAAGAGCTATGCATGCCCTGCATTTCTTTTTTTTTTTTTTTTTCATCTCACTGCCAGGACCAGAACTGCCTTCTATGCTGAGGAGGCTAGACCTCTTTTCCCTCTTCTGATCTGAAACAATCAGTGGCTTCTATCTAGAAATCAGTCCTGAATATTACAGCGGATGAGATGCAGCATCCACTGGACAGACAGATAATGCAGATACAGGCGTCTTCCTACTCGTTCACCTTGCTTCTTTAATGGCCAGATCAAAAACACTAACATGTTACAGAAATGAAAATAAAGTATCTGGGCTCCTGAAGATGTATTCATTAACTGGGCACTAAGTTTGTCAGGGATTTCAATGGCTTGGGGTTTGAGATGTAGGCTTTGAATTTTGATAGCAGTGGTGCCATTTCAATCAAAGTAGAATTCAGATACCATGGATATCAAAAATGTTCATTAAGAAGAAAAGGGAACTAAAAGAACAATTGTGCAGAAAAATCAATCTGTTTTGAAATGCATCTCTATTTTGAAACATCACGTCGGCCAAAGCAGAAAATGAAGTCTTCAGTCTAATATCCAGATTTGGACCTTGTTATCCTGGGAAAAGAAGAGACACCAAGGCATGAAGCACAAGGACACACATAAGCTTGAAGTGCCCGTGGGTCGGTTCCAGTACAGTGTTGAAATTAAGAAGTTCTGGGTTTAGAAAGTCTCACGCTAGCAACAAGATTGAATAAGAGAAACCAGTTTTGCAGACTGCTTCAAAGCTGAGGAAAGCTGGCAAACATGTCTCTCAAAGCGATCTGTTTTTCTTATAATTATGTCCTGTTTCCAGAGAGTTTCCTCTGGGTTTATTAGAAAGCCAGCAGCATCTGGCTCTTTGGAATCAAGTTCATCCCTTACTTCTGCAGTATTTACTTGGCTAATCACCGAAGCTTTGAAAGCCTGATGTCTAGTACTCCACAGACCACCAGGAGACAGGAATGGCTTGCTTAAAGTAAACCAGCCAGAGAGGTGATCCAAATGGGAAGAACAACCTGACAGGCAGCAGGCATGCATGTGGGAGCCCATCTAAAATGTCAAACTCTCTTCTAAAGGAAATCAGATGGACATCAGGCTTGGGATTCATTTGCAGCGGAACAATTGGCTTTTCTTATCTGGCCCTCCATTCCTGTAGCACACCTGTGACGTGATATCCTCCTCTTCATCTGTCCCTCATTCCAGATCCAAGACCTCCTCCCTCCCACACAATGCTCCATCACCCACCTTCTCTCACTGCTCCTACCTGTGCCCATCAGAGAGCCATGGCACAGGCACTTGCTGCGACTCCTCATTATAGCTCAGAATTTTCCATTGCCCTCTGCAGCCTCATGGTTATTATACTCTCATCGCCTGGGCAAGTGAACTCAATCTTCGCTTTTCTGATTTTCTATTGTCTGTTTATTAGATGGGCCCTTTGTGAACTCAGCAGTTCACACTCTCCTGTGGTGCCAAGTGTAAAATTAATATTGACTAAAAAATCTGGGCACTTCTTTCTGGCCAGAGAGGAGACATTTCAAATTAATGGGAATGTTACAGTGTTTCACACCCACTGTCATCTTTCTGAAACCTCCAACTCTTGCAGCTCTTTTCTAATTGCAGGCATTAACTCTTAATGGGCCGTGTCTGTTCCAGGTGGGTGGGTGCCTCCCTCAGCCAGCCCAGTGTCCCCATGTGCTGGGCTGCCTGAGCACTTCCAGGACTTACTGGGTCTCCTCGTGGGCAGCCAGTAGAGGTGATGGTGTATCAAACAGCTGCCTGGTTCTTCTAGCTTCTTCACACAGCTGTCAGGCAGGCAAAGCCACAAGATGTTCTGACAACCTAAGGCAGGCAAAGGGTGTTTGGCTGAGAGCTCTGTTGGCACCAGAAGGGACACAGCACAAGCACTACTTTCTAACCCGCTGTCGGTGAGCTCCTAGGTTGAGCTGGCAGAAGTGTCTCAGAGCAAGGAGATCATTCTTTCTCCACAGCCTCAATTCAGCTCTCTGGCTGAGAGGTGACCAGCAGTGACTGAGGGAACAATTACTGCCCAATGCGGTAGCTACCACTGTGAGGGGGTAAATGACCTGTCTGGTTTACAGCGGAAACCACAAACTTTTTTGCTAAACATCACTGAATAGCTCCTATATAGTATAAGATTTTCTAGCTCGGAAATTACTGAGAGCAGAAATCCTCAGCTGAGCACAGGCTGTGACTCTCAGTAGGGACATCCATGCCAAAAAGTCCAGCTCCTGAGTCCCTCTCCAGACATTTCTCTGTTTCCACAGAGAAGTGCTGGTATTTTCTAACTGGCATCACTGACCCAGCACCACTGCAGAGCTCAGCAGACAAGACTGCTTAAATTAGGCATCGCTCCTGTCCTTTTGAAGTGTTTCTAACATTGCCGTTGCTGTAAAACACCACCTGTGGTGTGGTGAACACATCCACATGCAGAGCAAGACGCTGAAGAGCTCCATCTTTCAGTGGTCTTCCCTACACATGCTAATGTTAGATTTCTTCTAGAGCAACCCCTGGTCCATCTGGTCTTACACAGGAGCAGAACAACCGCTGGGACAGTGTATGCTACTTGAGAAGCAGCACCATGTCCTGTACCTGCGAACAGCTGAGCACTGCAAACCACGAGAGACTGAAACCAGCTCAGAGGAGCAGTGGGGAAACTGAGGCAGCATATGAACCCACCAGAGATGGAGACCTTTCTCTCACTCAAGACTTCAGAGGTCTTGGCAATCAAGGCTTCAGTTTGGTGTATTTCCACTGGCAGTTACGGCTGAGTAACAGATTAGGGTTTTCTACTGGTGGATCAAAATCCCCCAAGGAGGTCAAGAAACACAGTTCAGGGAGGAAGAGAGGATTAGAGAGATGCTGAACATGTAGCTATGATCCCAGGCAAAAGAAACCTTGCTCTCGCATTCTTTGCACACCTTTGTGGCCAAGAGCTCTTTGCCAGCCTCTTAAACAGATAAAGCAATTATACTGGCATAACACCATTGCCACTAGTACCTTTGTGTAGTTGCAAAGCAAGTGTGAGAGGGGAGAGTTTAGACTTTATTATTATCACTTCAAACATGAAACATTTGAAAAACACTGAGCTAACAAATACAACTGGGTTTTTTTTCCCCCCTTTCTCCTCACTTTCATTAACTCTCCCAGCCCAGATCATGCCTGCTACAGAAGACTCCAATATCGCCACTTTTACTTTCAAAAGGAAGGTAATACTGAATAAACTTTTGCTCACCAATAAAGCTGGACAGAACAAATGAAAGAGACCAGATGTAAGAGTCTCTCCTGGTCACATTAAGCACACGGTAGACTTCCAACCATGTTATAAATGGAGGAGTGCTGCAGTATTACAGCACATATGAGAGAACTGAGGCACACAGAAGTACTTGTCACATCACATGCCAGTGGATAACCAGGAATTGAGCTCCCACCTCCAGCCATGACAGATAAAACAGAGTTGCCTTTTTTAAAAGGAAAGGACACGTGGTATCTAATGCTTCACCTGTGGATACTTAAAATAATTGGATCTGGGCAGAATAAAGGCAAATGGCAGCTGCTCAGATGAATATAGTGGACTATATGGAGTTACAAAAACAGCCAGAAGTACTTGATTTTCAGATTATACCAGCCGTAAAAAAAATATGGATCACAGAATGCTGTCAGGAGAGGACAGCAAATGCTTTCCAAATGAAGTGTCAGATTGTGGCAGCTCAGGCACTAACAAACCAGCGCACCTGATAATAAGCAGGGCGATGTGCAGTGAAGGCCCTTGCCCAGCACAGCTGAGCTGCAGACCTCCAGCTGGATCTCAAGCACAGCCAGCAGAAGGGCTTGCAGCAGCACAGATCCACCGCGGATTCTGTCCTTCCCTTCCTACAAAGGTGGAAATTTCCAAGTATGCGATTGGCTCAACCTTCCTCACACCACAGACAACAAGTCAAGGCCAACAGTGACAGGTTTTTAAATCCTCAGCCTGCAGCTCACAGGAAGATACACAACAGCGAAGACACAGACAGATAAAATTTGTGTAATATGAAGAATTTGATTTTACTCAACCAAGAATTAAAAGCCTTGTTCTTTGAGAAAGACAGCAGGTTTCTTTATCTTGAGAGATCTTAAAAAAACATGGAAAAACATGCACTTCAAGCCCTCTATCTCATTAAGGTAAATCAACCTAAGGGGCAGATTCTTCTCTTGTGCGGTGCCATACAACCTACCACATCATATTAGCAAAACGGTGGAATGAGGTGAGGTGATGGACAGGCTGGTAGCAGTTACCCAGAGTGCAGACCCAGCGGTCCGACCAAACCAGCCCTGCTGCACACCTGACAAAGACCTTTATTTTGCCCTTCATCCCCATGCTTCAAAATGTAAGAAAAAGCAAAGCTTTGAGAAGACAGATCCATCCCTCATGCTACAAACACATGCATGCCAGTCTTCACATTAAATGTGTGAGGAGTGCCCAGGAATATCAAGCGAAGCACATGAGTCAGTGATTGCAGGACAAGATTGAAACATGCGGTTTGTACTGAAATGTAGCTTACGATACACTGATTTTCCTTCTTCAGATGGAGCCAAAAAAAGGTCAGGAGTATTGTACCTGTGTTGGGTATGAATATCACTATTTAATAGTGTCATTGTTTCTGATACTTGCCTCAGTCTTTCACAAAACAGCCGCAATGACCATTATTATTGTGCTATTTGTCTAATAAAAATGTAAAAGGTACAGTTTACTTAGCAGTTGTTTATGACTGTGGCAAAGGTAAACTTCAATAACCATTCTGTAATGATTAAGGCATGTTAGAGTTTAAAGCTCTAGATTACAATAACCTTTAAAATCAAATTGTTTTCCTTTGCATTGCTGCAGGGCAGAGTAAAGGCGGTTAAGGTACCTTAATTGCATTTCCACTCCTAGCATGTTTTTACATCATGCTTGGACTACAATTCTGAAGTTTCTAAGGCTTCAGTTGGAGGGATATGGTCTGAACTGCAAAAAAAAAAAGAAAAAACCCAACCACGAAAACGGGCATTTCCTGGAATTAAATCTGGGCAATTAAGGTCTATCTGTGATGCAGCGCAAAGACAAAGGGCTTAACATACAGATAATAAAGCAGAGGACAGAGTATCTTGGTTTGATCCAGAAAGCTATGCCAGAGTACCCTACATCTGAGTGGTCCAGGCACAAAAATATTCCACCCTGGCAGTCCTGCTTCCAGTTGTAAATGGTTCTTCATGAGCTGAGACACTTCTGCACTGCAGCGTGCAGCTTTGGCACTCCTCACTGCGCACCCTCTCATGCTTTGTCCCCTCGGAATCACCTACCAGCCAAAACTGAAACCCTAACCTTGCAGGCGATGTGGGCAGGGAGAAGGAGAGACAGAGCAAAGTGCTCCTCTCATTGGCCACACACCTCTTGGCACGGCAGGCTTGTGTCAGGTCTCTGAATGCAGCCCTGAGTGACTCAAAGTTTTAGTGTGTTAATTCAGAGGGCAGAAGTTAATCTGGATTCTGGTGGCTAGAGGTAGATGACAGCATTTTTTGTTCTTTAAATGGGAGTGGTTGCTTCAAGCACAAGGGCACTGTATTAGCAAGTCTGTTTCTCACCACAGCTGTAATAAGATGTATGAGAGTGCAGCACTCACTCTCAATTTGTGGGAAGTGGTCTGAAAGCTATTCTCTACCTCCCGGGCTCACGTGTGATGTGGCTGGGATTTACAACCTTGGTTAACTTACGTAGGTTTTCCAATTTGCATCTATTTCCTGGAAGATTCAAGCCTCAGGAAAGTGGATGCTAATGTAGCAGCCTGTATTTGGATTGGTGAAGCAGATAATCCAAGATTAATTTCATCTGACAAAAGAAATCTATTATTGCAGTGTCAAACTCCAGTGTGCAGCTAGTAGCTCTCAGCAAGCCTGGAGATGCAACTTAGCACCTCCGTTCTTGCACACAGGTGCTATTTGAAAGTGCCTTGGGAGATTGGAGTGATTCTGACAGGGGCAAAAGTCCCTTTGAAAGCAAAGCTGAGAGCATCCTATCTTATCACTTGGCTTTTGGCTGGATAGCGCATTGAGCCTGTGTGTGATACTGCAGCAAGTAGCAAACATAAGACTGTGCTGGCCACTGACAGCAGATTCAGTATAACCACAGAGGAGGACTAATCCATCTCTAGCCAGGGTTCAATGTCCTTCACTGAACACACACATGGATCTGACCCAGTGCTCTGCATCTCACACATTCCCTTACCACAGTGGAAAGCACGAGTTGGAAATAAGTCTTGGATACTCACACAAACGACGCACCGTGCAGGACAACACTGGATGGATACAGCAATCCTTTAGAAAACTACAGAGCAGATCCAGTTACTCACCAAACACATAGGGGTCCATTCAGCAAAGCAACCACTTAGATGATCTGGGTTCATTACCTCTATTGCCCAATACTCATCTCCCATTACATCTTCAGCTTGAGAAAAGATATTCCCGTGACTTTAGCAATTATGACACTATTAGGACAATATTCGCTCACATCCAGAAGTGGTTGCTAGTGTGATCTCTGTTTTACTGAAGATGTTTTCTTGCAACCAGACATATCCATGTGTTCATGCAAACCCTAGAGCAATACTGCCACCAGCCTCAGCCCCACCCCTGCATGGGGCAGCAATGCCGACCCAAAGCTTCTGCAACAGAGCTCTGTCTGCGCTATCTCAGCTGGAGATGGAGAGAAGTAGATAAAAGAGAACCTGTACTTCCTATACCCTAACACATGGTTCTGGTAACATTTTTATAGAAAACCAGGACTGCTGAGTAAGTGGTACAAAAAGCTAAATATCAGACCAACTCCACCTGAAGGAAGTACACCCATAGAATTTGCTGTGAGCAAGAGGCTGGCTCTTCACTAACAGTAACACTCACTGTTCTCAGGGCTATTTGAAACTCTTTCCTACTTTAGTCCTTCAGCTGAGACTGGTATCTTCGGAGCTTCCCGAGAGGAGTACTGGACAGCATTCAGACTATGCTCTCACTGCAGCACTCTCTCTCATTTCCTGTAAATTGCTACAACGCCACTGACCGATGAGCCTGGCCCATCTGCACGAGCTGAGCTTCTGCCTTTATTTCTTTCCACCACTTAAGCCACATCCCAGCATAACTGCCACAGCTCTTTAATTCTCTGCAGCCATACTGCACTCACCCTACTCCTTTCTCCCCAAAGCTTCAGCTTTTCCCCAGCTCCTGCCTACACCGGTGCCAGTTTCCCTCAGAAGGGCTTGCACTGACCCCTTGGCAGCTGCATGCATTCTGCTATTCGCTTCTGTCTCTTGCTCAGCCCAAGCACATGGACACACAAAGGCAAAAACCAAACAGCTGGTTGTTATAATAACAAATTATGAAACTTATTAATCATTTATCCTGCATATTAAGGGCCTCCTCCTTCCTTTACCTACCTGCCAGAACCAGGTTCACAGTCAGCGACAGCTGTTGACTCCCATGGGCAAGGCAGCAAAACAAGCGCTGCACGTCCTGCCCCTGTCCTGCACAGATGAGGGCAGTGGGAGCTCTGCAGATGCTTTCAGTGAAAGCAGAAAGAGGCTCAGCATTGTGAAGGGCAAAGATTTTTCTAAATCCTTTAATGAACTATAATGTTGCTCCCAGCTTACAATCCCAGAATGCTTTTCCAACACTTTTAATTTTACTCGGTATTTTGTTTGAAGACCAGCAGTTTGAGAAGAGATGCAAGAGATAAAGGCACTCTTTGAGCTCACCTCACTGCGATATGGTCAGGATGGCCTTGCAGGGAACAAGGTCCCCTCAGCTCCTGGAGCCCTGGAGAAGGGTTCTCAGTTACTGATACAACAGTCACTTGTTACCTGGCCACTGGGAGCCAGGCTGCCATCCAAACCCCACAGCATCAGGGAAGACTGATTTCTTATTATTGCATGTTGGTGACTGGTGAATGCTGAACAAACTGGAGAAGAAGGACTTCCTGTAGCACACTTGTATGAGCGAGCAGGCTTTCCAATCACCTTCACTCGCCAGACAACACTGGAGTGGCTCCTTATTGTTAAGATCAACTCCCCTGTACCAACGCGGTTGCTCTGCTGCACAGCAGCAGCGAGTCCATTATCCAGAGCAGAGATCCCAGCAGAAAATACCCATAGACAAAAAGAAATATAATTGAAAAATATCCAATGGCAGAATGAAATCCTGGCCCCAATGAACTCACTATGGTACGGGCAAGCTGTGCAATTGCCTCTGCAACCCTGGTTACTGGGTGCCGACCACCGCTGCGTCCTGGCATCATGCTGGAAAGATACCTGAACATACGCACCCCTCCCTTAGCAAAAGAACTTGGGCAGGCCCAGAGGAAACCCCAGTATGTACCAACAGGATCCCCCAGAACAGGTGATCAATGGAAAAGCTTTAATGCTATTTGTCACAGACTCTCAGGGTCCATTAACCTTCAGCACCCTGATTTTTGTAACCTCAAATGCTTCAACCTTCAGAATAACACAAAGCCTTCACACAATAATGCGGGATGTGGAGAATGGGACTTTTCCAGCTTCTATGCAACCACCTTACACACAGGAGCACAGGATTTCTTCATACCCATCTCAGCATGAATAAATGCGAGACATAAAGCAATCCATTTTTCAGACTGTGGCAGAATGAGTTGGCTCAATGACCTGTTGGGGTAGCAATTGCCCCTTGATGGCTACAGTACAAGAAAGTCCTGCCTGATCCATGCCCTGAAGATCATTTGACTTCTCCTTGCTTGCCTGAGAGAAAATGTAGAGTGATGACAGGCTTAAGCCATCTGTGCTGGGGTCCTCACCCCTCATATATGCCTCACAGCACAGAAAAAAACATGTCATTGGACATGACACTGTCTTTCTCCTGTCGAACTGCATCAGCCTCCTTGGAAGCAACAGCTCACAGTGACACAACACAACCGCATAAAGATGCCACACTACCAATATTGTAATGATCCATAAGTCTCAACATAAATCTTAGAAACTGTGCTGAAAGCAACACAGACCAATGCAAAAAAACCCAAGGACTGTCTTCCACATTGTGGAGGTGATAGCTCAGAAAAACTCTGGAAACCTAGCAGAGTGCCAGGAAAAGGTTTTTAAAAATGACCCACAAAAGAAAAAAAAATTACCAAGGTCTGATAGAGATCCCCATCTTTCCTGCGTTTAGCTTTTGTGTCATGTTAGCTGAACTCCTTGTCAAAACAAGTTCTGTTTTGCTGCTGTCAGCACCGTAGGCTTAACGTAGCTTAAGAAAAACATCTCACACTACTCTTCATACTTCATATATCATCTCCAACAAGCCAGATAGCAGAAAACAAGCTGCTACTGAGCAGCTGATTATTGGTGATCATGTACACAGGCAGGCCCAAGGATGGAAGAATACCTCTCAATTTTGCCAAGATGTGTTTTTAGCTATGCAGAGAGGCAACCAGTAACAACACAAGGGGAGCCATTGACTTGGGGAAATATCCAGACTGCCTATTAACTACAGAAACACAATTTAACATTTTCAGCACTAATAACTGCACCAGAGAGCACCCAATCTGACAAGTCCCTTGTACACGGGACCTCTTGCTAAAAAGCAACAAATTTGTTGACCATACAAGGCATTTTTACCTATAAAGATTGTCTGCAATAATTTAAAAAGAAGAGTCTGAAGAGTTGAGGTGGAATAGACACTGAGAAAAAGTACTGCTATTAAAAATGTTAAAGGAAAAAACCAAGTGGCAGGGTTTGCTTTCTGAAACAGCTTGGCTGCTGATCTAGCAGAGGCAGTAAGTCACTGCATTCCTCTGAATTATCCTGTTCTGGCCAACTCCATTCCTATGGCTGGTATCTGTCATACAGTTACCGGCTTTAGTCACTGAATGTTAAGTAGTTCTCTATCTTTGTGTAATTGCAGAAAATCAGCAACAACATGGTAATAAGAACTTGGGGGATACATCCCTGAAATAACTCACATCAATTTTCTAAAACATCAACCATTTAATTTAGGAGAATCCCAGAAGATATGAAAATTATTTCCTGATACCAAGATACTCCTGCCAGTGTTTTGCTGTGAACCATGTATCTATTTTGTTTTGTATATCCACCCTGTGAAAATCTCATCATCATTTTCCACTGATATTCAAGAGGAATTTTGCACTGCTCTCAGCAGCCAGCATTATAGTCTTCATCCTCTCTGCTGAGATTTGATGGTTCATTTCCTCTGCCCAGACTAGCTTCAGATAGTCAATATTGCCCTGCAGTCCTGTGAAAAAAGTACATGCAAAATATACTTGTTTGTACTTAAGAGCAGACAGTTCCTCATCTTGTAATTTCCTTCTACAGCAAGCCAGTGGTGATAAAACTGGTTTAAACTACAGCTTAACATTAAACACCTCTTCCTCTTCAAAGCTTCCATGCTAAATTATTCTTTATTCCTAAAGATGCGCTCAAAGTTGTCTCATCCCACTCTTTGGTGAAGGACCTGAGGGTAGAAGTGAAGCATATTTCTCAGCCCTTTTCACAAGGCTGGGAGCTTAGCATGGAACATGAGAAGTAGGCTCTGGCTTGGAAGGGATGTTCTGTGTAGTAGCTCCTGCTACTATTGCTCCTCATGCCCTGCAATTCATCAGCAACATCCTAGACAATTCGCTTTTCTCTCCACTGTTGCTATGGCAAGGATGCTTCATAACTTGACTCTGATGGCTGGAAGCATTCTTCTCATTTGCAGCCTCTATTTGTTGAGGACTATGTTACAGTTTTCTTGTCCTGGCATTTGCTTCTTCAGTACCCTTTCTTAGGATGACAGCTTTCACAGATCCATCAGCCTTTTATTGCTAATTACACTGAGTCAAATTTTTAGCTTTCTCTTAATAGATAGAGTCTCACTTCCCTGATCATCTCAGCTGTCCTCTCCGAAGTCAAATTCAGAATGTGAGAAGTGGTGGTGGAACTGGACTCAAACATGTACATTAATCCTGCTGGGTCATTTTCAACACTGGCCTAGCTGCAGCCAGCTCACACCAATCCTTCAAAGGAATTCCAGCAGATCTAGTCATCTTGTCCTCGCCTTTCTGTCTCACCAGAATAAAGTGGGCACAATTGAGCTAGGCTAGGTGGGATCCAAGTGCTACAAGGATCTCTTGCCGGCAGGGACCAAGATACATAGGAAAACTGGTGAGCCCCAGTTCACCACAGCCTGTTTGGATGCAGCAAGAGGAAATCAACTTGAGCTAAGGTACTGTGAATGCAAGTGGCCCACACCAAGTGATGCACTGAGCTCAAGCACTCATGTAGGCCCAGTTATCAATGGCTGCTTAGACTTTCCAAGCAACCTATAAATTTCTTAAACCCAGAAACACTCTTCCTTGTTCCCCAAAGAGGTCGCATTCAGAGAAGAGGGGAAAAAAAAAAAAAGCTCTTCTTCAATCACTCTCTGACTCCTCATTCCCATCTCTCTGCAGAAGTTCAGAACCACCAAGAGAAAAAACTCTGTTTCCATATGTTTGAGACCACTGAGAACAGCTCTTCACTTTCCCCCCAAGAAGAAAGAGTTCACTTTAAGCCAGACCATTCCAGAGTTCCAGTTCACTGTGTGGCGTCAAACAGCCAAGAAGGCAGGAATATTCAAGCTGGCTTCAGCACTGCAAACCATGGGGCGTGTTCACCTCCTCAGAGGTGGCCCCATTAAGCAGCTAACTCATGACAGCACCAATCTGCCTGTACAGACAGCACAGCCACAGTCCGTTGTCAGGGTATCCTCATTAAAGTCCTTATCACTTCACCAGACAGAGGTGATAGGAGCTACCTGTCCTTCACAGATGCTTGCTTCACCTCTTCTTTCATCCAGGCATTCATTAGGCCACAGTGGAGAAACTATTTCTTGTAGGATTCAGTACGTGCACCTCACTCTCCTGTTGTAACTTTTTCACCTTGTGTCATGTCAATAAGAAAAGTTGGCTATGAAACTGTTAAATGCAACATGCTAAACAACATCAACCTGCAAAATCCCACTGGGCAGCTGCCGCACGCACTTATCTCTGTGCAGCCAGGCTCTGCCATCTCGCTGGCTTAAAAGAAATGTTAATTTTCCCATGTAGAACATGGAGCTGGATTCAATCCCTATTCCTGCCCCTTCTCTCACTCATAATATCACAGATTTTCTCCCCCTCCTTTACAGCCACACACTAGAGGCTACAGCAACATCCTGACAGACCCTTGGGTCCTGCCAGTCCAAAGTTCTCCTGAAGCCACAGTGTATTTTGCCAGTTTCTACTGGAGCAGGGCAAGGAGTCAGGACTCCTGCTCCTGATTATGGTACCTCCCTTCCACTTAAAACAAGCTCCCTCACCTCTAAAACCTGCTTCAGATGGAGGTTAGCCCAGTCTCATTATAGTACTCCAGCAACACCCAGGGATCCTGAGCAGCCAGGGAGGACAGACTCTAGTGGGGCACCTAGCTTTAGTAGCCCTGTGCTCCAAGGCACCTTCTGTCAGTATTAGCAAGAAGTCAGCGTCCCATTTTCTGCCCACCAGAAAAGCTGTCCCACTGAGCAACATAGAGTCTAGAGTGAGGAACAGGAAAAACTTCTTTGATGCTGCAGCATTTTCAACTCCAGCATTCCCAAGGCTGTGCAACCACTGTTCTTTGGCTCTCTCCTGTTTTCTTGGAGAGCACAAGACAGTACACATCTCCAGAGTGACTGCTCGCATTAGGCAGTGGTGGTAACTGCACAGACCTTGTAGCAGAATACTCTAAGAACAGCTTGTTTCCTTCTGCCCTCCTTCTCTCCTCCTTCTGTTTCCAAAAGTCCCCCCATCATCAATGAAATATATCTGCTTTCTCTGTTCCCTGTTAACCTCTTCCATCAGGGAGGAACTGAGTCAGCAAGACAGGCTGTACTGCAAACCTTAACTCACGTGTTAATCCTTCTCTTCACCTGGGGGTAGGGAGAGAAAGGGGATATGACTTCCTCTCTCCTTACAAAAAGCTCACAACACTGCACGGGTGTCAGGAGAACAGGGCAGAAGCCACATATGCCTGAAGTCACCCATTTTGCGTGCAGCAAATGTCA
>JAVSBS010025090.1:82895-97089 GCA_033124195.1 Coracias cyanogaster | reverse complement strand
GCAGCAAATGTCAGGTCATATCATCTCTCTAGCTACACCAAGCTCCCAAGCACTTACAGTCAGGTCCTGACACTTGGTCATGGTTAGCAGTTCACACCGTGATGGACCCACCCTGAAAGAAGAATTTGGTACCAGACAGCAGTAGAACAATGTTTATATGGTCTTGCTGTAGCATGACATCATTGCAATTCAGAATGCTACACCAAACAGCAAAGAAACCGCAATTAAAAGCTGGATGACAGGAAGCAGAAAGTTTGCACCTGCCACTGAGCCTTTCAGACCAAACTGAAATAACCCACTTGGATTTAATCTCTTCTTCCTAAAGACAAAGCCACGACTCATATGTTTCCAGTCTGTTGATGACAGACGGGTGATCTTGTCAGAGAGCCAGAGACTTAAGTACTGAAGTCCTGATTCCTTTTCCTAATTCTGTCTCATGTTGTCTTAGTCAAGTGACCTCCTATTTGTTGCTCAGCTTTTTCCCCCTGCAGAGGGGGAGGTTATACTTCACCAGGCTCTGCTGAGCTTCATTCATACACTCTGGAATCCATCAATGCTACCAGAGAATAACTTCCTTTTTCTTTCTTAAATGCTGGAAGGAAGATATTATAGTTATATACATATACACAGAGAGGAAGCTTCTAGCTAGGAAACCATCTGAGTATTACATCCTACTGGAGGAGGCAGGAAAGAGCACATGTACAGCATGAAAAGAAAACAGTGTTCTGGGTGTTTTCACCCAGATCAGAAAGTTTCACCTCTCCCGGGCTTTAGCTCCTTCCCCTGTCAGAAGCAGAACCTATACCCACAACTGGACCAGCCCACATTTAGGGCTTTTCATTTCCACCCCAGTCTTTTCCTCTCCACCTGGATGTCCCTGCAGAGCCACTCTGAGTACACATGCTACACGTTTTTTGCCTCTATTCAGGCTATACTGAACAAAAATATCATTCCAGCCAGTACAAAACTCCAGCAACATGGCCAGTTCTTCTAAATGCAGCCCTAAAATGACAGTCTTAGCAAAGCCTGTGCTACTAAACAAAGAGACTCAAGTTTCTTGCTAACTAGGGATGGTGAGGGTGCACTGGTGCCTTTAACAACCACTTTGAGATAAAGGAGAAAACTGAGTGATGATAATAAGCTGTTAGATGGAATAAACTGCCTTACACTTAGCATCACTACCTTTTCTGGGAAGCCAGGCTGAAATTTTGAATTTCAATTTAGTAAGGGATCGTGCACTCTGCAAAAAGAATTATGCGTGTGTGTGCGCATGCAACCTACAAGGAATAAAGAGACACTCTTTCTGCAAGGAGTAGGAAGAGGAGGAAAGTGGTATTTTTAAAAGCTTTACTGCACAAAAGTAGGATTTATAATGGGGAGTTCCTTCTGTCTCAAAGCTGTAAGAGTACCTGTGCTCTTGCTCATCTCAGGCATTATAAAACACTCATATCTATTGGGGAGTGATTCTGCCCTTGCTTTTGTTATTTTTTAATTGCACTGGTACCACCTCCCACCCACCTACAAACAACTCCTTCCTCTCCCCTGATGTTGACAGTGAACACCAAAGACTGTCCCCTGCTCAGCAAATGAAGTCGGAGAGCTTTCAGTGCTGAGAATTTCAGCAACGCTCTCCATGGCCCAAGAAACAGAAACCCTGTGTAAGCCCAGCCCAACCCCTCGCTACACTGGCTTTTTGGACAGATGTATGTGGCAGTGCTCACAGCAGAGGGCGGAGAAGGGATTTTGTTCGTTTGATTTCCCTGCAAGCAATGTGGAGAACTGGTACAAGCAAAATTCAGAACTGGTTCCCTTACAGACAACACTGGTGTCCAGCACCTGGACTGCAGCAGTCACTTGTGTTCAGCTTTCCCTTACAAGTTCTCACCTGACTTAGCAGGACAATGGTGGCAAACAATTTGCTTTCCGATGTCGAACATTTTTTTAAAGCACAGTTTTCTGTTCTCAGTGCCAGCTCAAATCTGCACTTCCATCAATGCTGGCAGCAGTGCCAGTTGCTCAGTATCACTGCTCTTGAGAGCTTTTGAGATCCTGACTACTTTCAAATTACACTAGATATAAAATAGTGCCCAGCTGCATACTAAACAGTCATTGCCAGAACTGCACCTTCCAGCGGCCAGTGCTGTGACAGGCAGCAGCCCAGCTGCTCAGGTCAGTCCCTCGGAGCTCCGCCACTGTCTCTGTGCCATCCTTTTCCCTCCGAGCTTTCACCCAGCACATCTGTTTCATGCGAGTTTGCATTTGGGTTGGAGGCAGTATATGCTGCCATACTGTAAAGACAAATGGTTTTACTTCTGTTAACTGCTGTACAACGACTTGCGGCCACGCTACAGGAATTCCAACAATCCTGAAGTCATTTTACTGCCTTTTGCAGACTCCAGTTCATTGCCCTAATGGGAAAGCAACACTGTTTGGGGTATCCACAACAGAAAGAAAATGACAGTGGGATGCATCTGAATTAACACACTTGTTAACCTTGTTTTCTCTCTCCAGGAGCAAAATAATGCAATGATTTGTATTCTCCAGATTTGGAGTCCCACTGCATCTTGCAGACACAGGCCATCCCATCAGAAGCCTGGCACTTCTACCACCAGTTGACGCTTTGCTCACAGAAGTCTCAGGAAAGTTTATCGTTGCCATTTCAGGTGTGAAAACAAGCAACCAGCACCGACTGACTTCTGGCAGCTGAACTATGCATGTTCACTTCCAAACATGGCTGGAACTTCAGACCCTTCACTGCAGTCTATAAGGCTGTCCCAGCTCTCTACAAGCCTTTGGATGATGAACGTAAGAACATCCGTGACAGCTGTGAAGGGAAAAGTACAACTGAGGGAAAGCTCAATATAAACTGTAACACAGAAGGCTCTGCCCCTGGTAAGTCCTGCAAAACTGTAATATCAGCAGGCGCTCTCTGGATTTTCAGTGGTCTCTATACTGGATCTAGAAAGCACTGGGAGACAGGGTGAAACAGGTACATACATAACATTTCTTACAGGAGAAAAAGTTTCTCATTGTCACCACCACAACACTCTGCCGATCAGCAATATCAGATAGGAATTAACACTGGAAATTCCTGGCCTATGATCTTACTTCTGCTGCAGAGAGCCTTTGGTAAAAAGCACATACCTGAGGCACCCTCCAGGTACATACGCAATGTTGGAACGGGCACGGGTTGGTTTTGCGGATGCGAAGCCCATGTGCCTGCACATCCACTTCCTGCATTTGGGTGTCAAGGTCCAATACATGCAGACAAATACAAGCACGCACATTTTAAAAGCCTTTTTAAAACTCAAGTGTTTATGCAGCTGTAATCAAGTCACTTTAATTCAACCAGAGGAGAAGCATGGCATGGCCATGTGATTGAAAACAGTGACGTTTTCTTGCCTTAGCAAGTTACTGTGTCCGCTGGACTGTGGCAACATATTATACACACCCTTTTAATTCAACTCTAATGCAGAGCAGAACATTTTGGTTTAAATAACTGGAAAGGTAATAGCTCTTCATTCTGACAGTTTAAACAAAGGCACTTCACTGCTCAGCAAGGATAACTGCATATAGTCATTCACTGCCTGAGCTGAGCTTCGGTATCTTGACCACTTGCAATTATACAGTTTTAGAGTATAAAATAATCTGTCTAGACTACAGAGAAATACTATGTATGAAGTTGCTGTTTTTTTCTGGGTGCTGCTCTGTTTCAAACACCTATTCCTGCATTTGTTTCAAACCATAAAACTGCCAGGGCTCATCAAGCCATTACCACGTTGCCTCCTTGTCCAAGACATAGGTGCAGAGGAGGGGGCCTGTAACGCACCCAGTAGCAGGCAACATTTCAGATGCATCCAGCTGATGCTGTTGGACATCTAAGCATCAGCATCAGAGCCACGCTATGAAGTCCTACAGTACATTAAGACTTTGGCTTGCTCTAGGCTGTTGCAGAGACAAAGACCACCAACTGGAACAGTTTTGCCTGCTTGAAAGCAAAAGAATCCTACATTTATCTCACTGGTCAATGCAAGTGCCTGGAAGCAGCGCCAACATAATAGTTACTGGGCTGGCGGAAGGGTTTATAACTCTGCTATGTAAGTTCGCATCAGGAAGAACACCCTGGCCCAGCAAGCTGCCACTCTGGGAACATTCAACATGCTGTTACACTTCTTCATCTGTCTTAGTTATTAGACACTTGTAAGGTAATTGTGAAATGAGGTAACTTGTGAACTGAACAGATCTGCTGGTGCGTACGTGGCAGCCCACCCTAGCAAAGACAGGAATCAGACAATGAACACGCCACTAAATTGAGCAGCTTACCAGTGCCTGGCTACCGCTGTGCCAGGAGGTATCGCTGGCGATGGGCGAGAGTATCACCACAATAACAGATCTAGAGAAGGAGCAACTGAAAAGCAGGGAGTTAAGTCTCCACATCACCTTCCTCCATAAGCAGAGCCACACTTACACACACTGCCAGCCTAGCTGCGCTAGTTTTAAACACAGCTTGCAGAATAAAAAGAGTAGGGGGGTGGCTTTACACTTCAGCAAAGCAGCAGCTGTCCAGGAGAGCCGATGGGCAGGATGGCAGAATGGCTGTAGACCCTCTGTGTTCCACTGGGACCTGCACAGCCCGAGGGGCTGCTGCTGGAGCAGGGACAGGATATACAGTCCCATGACTTCTGCTGGGAATGAGTGTGTGGAGGGAAGGCCCTTCCCAAAAGCTGCTATAATTACTACCTCATTTTTTGATTTTCATACCTCTTGCACTTGATCTCTGTCACTTGGCTGACTTTTATCAGCTGCCTCACTTCACCGAGCTCAGCTTTTTTCTGACACCACCCATTGCAAGAACTACCTTCTTCTGGGACGGCAAAATGCAGTTTTATCTCTACCGCCAACAAACCTTGAAGCAAACCACCAGAAAGACTGCATGTGCTGCCCAGGCTGCTCAGTTCCAGGGAAGAAACGCAATTTTGTTTAACTCTATTCCCTCTCACCCCAAGCTAGCGCCCAATTAGAGTAACAGAAATCTGATTACACACCATGGCTGAACAAGGTAAATAATATCAGCACGGTTGCATCTGTGGCAGTCCCTGCTTCCTCATCTCCCATCTGGGTTATTAAAAGGTGCCAAGATGAGTGCAGCCTTTACCAGTGGCTCCAGATAGCTGAATCACCAGTTGGGACATGACTGAGCCAGAAGGGATGGGGTGGGAACACTCTTATTCCCACATCCTACTAGTGTTATGTAGCCGGGAGTGAGCTACCTACACCCAGCTGTGCAGATCTGGATCTACAGCCTCTTCAGCACCCTGCTAAACTCATTCAAAAGTTACAGAAAAATTAAAATTACAGTTAAAAATTTGCAAGCAATATACTAACTACAGCAGTTGGTATTTTTTCTTCTATTGCAATTGTTTGCAGAACAGGCTGAAATGAACAAAATGCATGTGGGTCAGTGCCTGCCTAGCAAGGCCAAGATCTCACCTGCGAAGCTTAAGAGCTCAACAAAACCTCCAACCCACTACCTTGACTGTAGCCTGTGCTGTTGACCCTGTATGCTCCCTGACATCACTTCACAATGTAAAGGAGAAAAAAAAAAAAGGATTAAAAATATATATTTGAGTCTCTAAATCCCAGAGGCCCAGTTCCTCCTCCTAGTCCTCCCAGCAAACCAAGCTGCTTGCTCGGAAACATCTTGCCAACAATGGTCACAGTCAGAAAGCAAAAGGCCCTGACCGTGATATCAGTCTCACTTTATAACCCAGCGCTGTCCCCGCAGGAACCAATTGCTACAGCAGGGAGGCTGGAGGCAGCAGATAAGCCTTAGCCGGGTGATAGAGATCAGCTGCCCGGTTATCAAGGGAGTACAAAAATCAAATAGATTTTGATTTAGTAGTTACAGCTTTTCATATATCCTGGGAAAAGAGAAGGACTAGGGAGGGGGAAGGGGGAGAGAGGAGTCTTTTCCAGGGTGTTATGATGTCAGATCTTTTTAGCAATGAATTTCTAGGTTAAGCAGTTACTGAGACATGCGGCTGCAGAGAACTGCAGTCAGCGCAGGCGTTTGTAGGAGGAAACTGAAAGCGGTGGAAGAAAGGCAAAAGCATCTAAGGGCTGCAAACCCCGCCTGAAGTAAGTGCGATGCAGTGTAGCAATAACAGTCACTCCCAACAGGCACAGAAACAAAGAACAGCAGCACTGTACCCTCAGAGAACCACTGTTTGCAGTATCCATCCAATTTGGGGTGATAAATTAACCTAGCCCTTCTCCCCAGTGTGGCCCAAGCTTTGGGCTGTAATGCCGTCTACAATGTCCATCGGCCTCCACGCCACGTGTCCAGCTCTGTAACGCTTTGGCAGGAGCAGATCATCACCAGTGGATTAGATCAACAAACATCAGCTGTGTTGCTGTTTTAAGTTCAGAAGCAGGCAGATGAAGAGAACAGACTGGATTTCTATGCCAGCAATGGAATAGGCAACGGGTAGCAAAAGGCAGAGATCAGTAGACCGTGTAGCAGAAAGATGATCCTTTGATTACATGAAATTCGACCCAATAAGATTGGAATTCAGCTACAATTGTGCTACCACCAATGACAAGGGTTACATATGTAATTCTCTATATATTCATCTAAATATTAGCACCTCTGGCATAAGCTTCTAGTCATAAGTTTTGGAAGCTGCAGCCGTTTCAGTCACGAGGCATCTCTTTCATACAGCAGATAAAAAAAATATTCTGTAATGCACAATGGCTTGCAATTAGGCTTACACCCAAACTCTAAAGGAATTTAATTCAGAATTTGCCCTGGCATCAAGGGATCAAGCGCACAAACAAGGCCAGGCCACTGGACCCCTTCTCACGGTCCCTTGGCGAGTGCCAGCAGGCTGCTCTTCCCTCTGCCGCTCAGCCCACAGAGCGCCGTGCTGGCCTGCACAGCACCTGGGCCAGCATCCAGCCCCGCGGGGACTGCACCAAGCACCGGTGGCACGTGGACCCAAAGCAATCCAGTTAAGCCCAAACAGGTAGACAGTGTCTCCACTGCACTGTGAGGGGATCTCATGGAGCGACCTGAACCATTCTTTGTCTTCAGTGAGCTACACACTGTATTTGTACTCTGTAATCTACTTCCAAGCTCCGCCCCTGTTAACTACTGTCACAGCAGGAGAGTTTCCGGCTTTTCAAAGAAAGGCTCTTCTTATTAAGCAGGAAAATAGGAGGAGATAGCAGGCAGCACTACATGCACAGAAACTGCCAGAGATGGTCTTTTCTTCCTGCATGACACTGTTGGTGAGTTGGTCGAATGAGGAGAGGTGGAAAAGCTGCAGTAAGTGGCAGGGAGCTGCCACCCTTCAGGTCTCCAGCCACCTAGGAAGGGGCTGAGGCCATGGGGAAGAGATGCTGGCTGTACGAGGAGTGTCAGGCAACTTCTCTGACCCTTCCTGGCAGGGAACGGGACAGGGAAGCCAACTGCAAGGAGGCTGGATTGAGCCTGGCCCACCCTCTCCCAGGAGGGCACACCACAGGGCAGAAGAGCTGGGTCTGGCAGGAGCTCCAACTTACTCTAGGCTTTCCTGCATCTAGTTGTTTCTGAGGACATCTCTAATACAATTTCAGATACATCTGCTATTGAAGCAAACTTCAGCTCTGGCGTTGGCTGGTGTCTCATATAAATCTGGCTTTTGAAATAACTGATCCTCCCTGAATCAGCTGACCAAGACCATGACATCCTTAGGCAGATAAATCAGCTCTTTTCAGTTAGGACCTGCTTTCTAGCAGCTTTTCCAGACTCAGATTTTAAGCACTTCCTATTGAACAAAACAGCTTATTTAAACGGGGAAATAAATGTAAAGGCAGAGCTCGCTCCCTCCAGCTGATTGTCTTTGGAAACACAGGACTGGAGGCTGCTGTCCCAGAAGACTGAGCTGCCCGTATCTGAGGCACTCTGTTAAAAGACTTGGAATCACTTATTAATTTAGTGAAAGCTCCTTAATTTTGATCTTTTGTCTGCATTAATTGATTTGCTATCAATAACCTGCATTGATTAGGCTTCCAGAGCTGGCAGCCACTGAAGATGAAGAGACAGAGACTCTCTTTCAGAGCAGGAGTTCAAAGCCTGAAATGATTACAAAAGACAGCACCAAAATGGCTGATAAAGAAAAAGGTGTCATTCTTTTCCCATGCGAGTATGAAAGCATGTGCAGTTAACCCTTTTGTACCTAAAAACATGCTCTGGTCTAATGTATTTATATAACCTAGAGATATCTAGTCGATTTAGTCCACTTTGCCATTTTAATTGAAAAATTACTGATGCACTGAAATACCTGAGAGGGTGAGAGCTGAGGGAAGATCTTATCTTCTTCAGTCACAAAGAGAGCTCCAGAAAGGCTACCTGATGGGAGGCTGGTGAAGGCAGTACCCTCGGATCCCTTCCAGCAGATGGCAAGACCGGTTGAGGAAGTCAAATTTAATTTGCAGCAAATCCAAACCAAATGCAACAGTGAAATTTAACAGCCATCAGTTATAATTTTAACAATCATGTTTTGAGGGCTGAGAATGGCTTGCTAGTCCAAGATGCCAGGAAACCACTAGCAAAACTAGCTATCTGTCAGAGAGGGTGCTGTCACACAGCTCTGAGCTGCTTGATTCAGTATCTATCTTGCATGAGCTACAAGAGCAACAGCAGGTCTGGATGTCCACATTCCTCCAATAAGAAAAACAAAGGTACTGGCTAGGGAGAGCTCTCAGGCCACCTGAGGATGGATGTTGTGGGACATACACTAGGCACAGCAGTTATGGTGGGAGCACCCTATGTGCATCTAGGAGAGAAAAAAAAATAAATCTCAGCCAAGTGCCCACAGCCAGAGTCTCAGTGGCTTTGTTGGCTTCAGATTCCAAATCTCCAGTAATGGCTTGCTAAACAGCACCAGCCCAGAATCTGAATAAATCCAGATGGCCACTGTGCACCAAAGCCTCTTAACTGATCTTTGAGACATCAGCAACTGGAAGAACAAGGCAGTGTGGCTGGCACTTTTTCATCCTAGCTGTGTCAACAGCTCTGACCACCCCTCGGCTGTGACTGTGAAAGCACAACCCCTAGCTGCACACCTTCCTAGGCCTGCAGATTGCCTCTTGGAACCCATTTCACTAGAAAAAAAACCATGTCATTCCTCTTACGGTTTATTCGGTGCCAGCACAGAGTATAGATAAAGTCTGGAACACAGCATGAGACAGTTTCAGCCCTGCAGAACAAGTTATCAACTTCTGGTCCAGAAGAACCACACTGGACCACTTTTCAAGAATCCTACACAAATGTAACATGAATTATAACTCCTGATTGAAACATGTCCTGCACATCAGCACTTCCAGTTCACACAGCAGCGCTTCTGCAGAGAGGAACTGACACAAACACAAACTGTTCTGAGCTTCTGCATTTCTACTTTGACAACAGCATACAGCTACCAATACTCTAAATCCCTTCCTATGCATCTTTGCTTCTCTTCCTTTTGTCAATGTTTTTAATATCCCTCAGCCCTTCTAGCATATATTTCTATTCCTTCCTCTTTTTCTCCCTTCCCTCCCTGCATACATCACAGATGGGTGCTAAATATCCCTGCAGCTGCGGGTGCTCTTCATATGCTGCTGTCCCGCCCTCCTGTAGATCTCTCATACTTGTGTATTCACTGTGCATGTCCTGCAAATGCCCAGAAATCCCAGAAAAATTGTCAAAATTCCTAAGTTCTAGCTATATAAAATTTCTGGGAGAACAGGGAATGTGTTTGCACCCCTACTTTGGCCTCACATCACAAAGACGGGTGACTTCCCAAGTCCTCAGGCTCACAAGCAGCTCTGGAAACGGTCATTTAGCAGCTGCTTTCTTCCAGGTGCCCAACCTATGCCACAAAGCACTGTGTGCTGGGAAGGAAACTTCTTTCACACCACCTGAGAACCAGCCCTCTGAAATTAAAGATCCTGTATTTTCTAAAAGTCCCTTCCTTTTAGTATGGAAGCTATGTCAGCCTTTGTGTCCTCCACAAATTACATGCGAATAATGGTTAGGACAGTTGAGCGCTGGAGTAAATTGCCTTGGGAAGTTGTGGAGTCTCTATCACTTGAATTTTTCTGAATGTGCTAAACAGTCATCTGTCAAAAATGGTTCGAGTATTCCAAATCCTGCCTTGGGAAGCAGACGGAAAGAAAGAAATGACCTCACAAGCTCTATTTCTCATTTCTGTAATTTAAATATCTTCTCTGTGGATTCTAGAAATTCCACTTGCCCCCTCAGCTGATTGCAGCACACCTTCTCCTAAGCCCTTGTATTTCATGTCCATGTGTTAAAAAAAATCTCCATTCTACAGTAAAGGTGGCTGTCTTCATGCATGGTTCAAGAGATCCCTTCACATTAGTTTTCTACATTGACAAAGCACTGAAGGATGGAAAGCACAATGCTGCAAATACCTCAAAATCTCCACATTTTAAAGAGGAACTTTTATTCCTACTTCTGACACATGACCCGTAGATCAAAGTAATTGAAGGCTTTATCTGGTGTCTCCCAGATACTAACACGGGGTGTACATACATCACGGTGATGTGCACAGTATGAGAACCGAGGGAGGTAGGTTTTTTCCACCCACAAAGAGCAAAAATAGGCTTTTATTCTGAATTACTTATTTTAGACTAAACCCAAGAAAGAACAAAAGCAAAGGCTCCAGGAAGTGGAGCCTGCACTTGCTTATTTTAAGATGCTGCCTTGACTTTTTAGAAATTTAAAGCTGCAGTGCATAGAAAGCAAAATTAGATCAGCAATGTTATATAGCCTCCTATTTCCAAATATCAATCCAGGATCTTAGAAGCCATAAAGATTCAATAACACTCCACAGTCTCCAGTTCTGAAAATCCAAAGGGAAAAACTGTAACAATTAAGGACAGATACAGATATGTAATATACATTGCACAGATGTTTTATTTCCCTGCAATTATATATATGTTCTCAAAAAAAAAAAGAGCAACCTTCATTAAGTCAACATGACAGTTGTTGTTGTATATTCTTCATGAAAAAGAATCAGTAAAAGTGAAGGAAAGTACTCATCAAGATAGCATCAGTACCCAGACTAATCACACACACATTCCACTAAATTAATTTCTGACATGTTCAGATACTGGCCTTCCATGAGTAGTTATTACACAAATATTTCCAGTGTTGCCTCCTCAGTCTCAGAAGAGGCATCTAAAGTCAATATTCTTGCATTAAACTGGCATCACAGTTTTACACACCTACTGGTAAACAACAGGCAGACATCCTTCAGGGATACATACATAATATATTAATTTATGGAGAATCCACACTAGCACGTGCAAACCTACTAGGATATATACGTTCATCACCAGTTAATGAGAAAATATCTGCTGGGGACACAGCCTCTGATGCAGACTGTTAATTCCAACCTCAGCACCTTAAGATTGCTCACTAAGGCCCACAGGCAAAACAGCGATAAAATAGTTAGCTGTACTTAAGAGGCATGTATCTGAGTGTGACTGGGGGGAGACAGATATGTATATTACCCTGTCAACACATTAATACTATCCAACACTACTGCCTTGCTGACAGACAGCAGTAACTGTGTCAGCAGCAGGCAAACCAAGCCACACAACGTTCTCATTGTCATATGAGCAAAGGTGCAAAACATTAAATTTCATCTTCAATCATTTCTACTTATTGATCAGTTCTCTCAATCTTTATCCCAGAAATTGTCTCTGCTTCAGATGCAAAAGCAGCCCAAATTCCCTTGTTCCTGGAAGTTTTTTCCTGACACAAGGGCGAAATCAGAAGGAAATAATTTAATTTGATAACAGTTGGTTTCCCTTTCTTGGTATCCCACCTGGTGTCTGGAGAATCGCTCACTCCAGAACCAGCAACATTCAGCTTTAACAGCAATTTAGCTGCAAGACCCCTGGCTGATCAAAGGCTCGCAGGCAGAGCAGTAATGCACACTACATTTATTTTTCCTCTCCAGTGGGTGTTTAGGACAGCCACAAAGATATGTAGGTACCTTAGCTTACCTTGAGCTCCAAAAAGAGGTAGTTAGCTAAATACCATACAGCTCCAAGGTTGGACTTTTAAAAATAGTTTGCTATTTCCAATTTTGGCACATGATAGGAAAAGAAGTTTCAGTTCTGATTAATAATCTGCTTTGAGCTAAAACCTATTGATGAACTGCAGCTTCCCTCAGCTTTAACACTTAGCGATAGACCAGCAGAGACCACATTTTGACACACAAATGAGCAGGGGCAAGCACTGGGGATGCAGATGGTGTGTTGCTGTTGCATCATCTTTTGTTTAATTAGTGATTAGAAAGTAATCACAACCCCCACCCCGAATTCAAATCCAGGAGAGTCCTTCTGAATAAACACAGCACTTGCATATAGTCCTCTAAAAGCTATAAATTACTTCAGTCTCCAAGCAGTGTAGTCCTATCCTAAGTCTTTTGTACAGAGTGTAATACTACCCCATGCACAGCTCAGTAGGCACTAAATTATTTCAATTAAGAAACCCTTTTCTATCATCCATACAAAAATCTAACACTGATGTCCCCCTCTTGGCAGATGCAAAATGTTACTGCAATAAGTGGAAATAATGAAGGAACTTGACTGGGTTAATGGAGTCACATATGGTGGTAGTGTGGTCCTGGAGACCGTTCTCCCCTCAGCTTCAGTTCCCTCTCATAATCCTCTCCGGGGACTGGAGAAACGGTAGCATGGAAAGGGAGACATCCAGGTTTGTTAGCTGAGCTGACATTTTGGGGAGAAAACACCATTAATCTCTGTGACTGAGACAAGATCAATACAAATTTATACAGATCCTATTTTCTAAAGTGTACAAATTCTCAGAAACACGGACAGTCATACCAGCGTCATGACTCTAAAATAAATCCTATGCTTTCCCCGCCTCCGAGTTTTTACTTTTGTTTCTTCACCCTGCATAGGGGAGCTTACAATGGAGATGTTGCTGAGTGTCTCTTGTGACTATGTGCACTGATGCTTTTCACCAGCTCCAGCAGGGTGCTGCTTTACACATGCAGGGTTTGGGAAATGGAAGGTTTGACAGTGTAAGTAACAGAAAGGAAAAAAAAAAAAGAGTACTTTGCTGTGATCAGTCCTCAGACTTGAGGGAAGGGGGCGGGAGAGTGAGAAGACTACAGATCGCACAGTGTTCTACATTTCCATATTTGCTTTATTTCTTGACTGCTGTGCAATTAACTCATGTTCCTGAGTGCTGCAGGTCTGACCTGTGGAATGAAAAAGATGTCTTCTCACCTGGGTGCTCATGCCTTTTCTTGCTGTAGGTCCTTTATATACAGAGCCATCTGTAACAAGGTTAAGAACAGTTTCCTTTGCTTGCTGAAAAAGGCACTGTTTCCTGCGTAAAACTCCATTCCTCTGGAGCAGGAGGGAGGGTACTGCTTATGACAGTGACCTCCAGACTCTTACTACAGAGCCTTAGCAAAAACCAGCACCGTTAAAGTAACACAGCTCATCTGTTGTCCCCAAAAGTCTGCTCCCTCCCTCAGACCAAACAGCCTGTCAGTCAGAATACCATGGTTCTGCAGGTGTTTATTTTTAGGGTACAGTTAAACTAGTGATATCAGTCTAGCAGACTGTGCCACCATTGCACTGCTTTTTAATTACAATAAATTCCCTGGGAAGGAAAGGAGCACCAATAAACAATCCATGCAAATTCCCTAAAATGGCACTGTCAAGTCTCACCTATTTTATCAGGGACCTAACCATATCTGAGCCTTCCACTAAACCTCCAGTGGCTGGATTGCATAATTAAACAGCAATTTCATTTTCAAATAAAATTTCTAGAATACTTCATTGAAAAGGAAAGCATGAAAAAACCAAACTGTATATGTATGCCTTTTATGCTTAAAAAACCAAATATATATACACTTCTGTGCTTTCTATAAATGTGTGTTTGTTAATATCAGACATTTTCAGTCAGTATATTGATTTTAGAAGACCTAGCTTATGATGCTCTTCTCCCAAATTACTAATGATAGAACAAAATGGCCTCAAGTTGCATCAGGGGAGGTTTAGATTAGAAAGAAGAAGAAAGAATTAGGAAGAAATTCTTTACTGAGAGAGCAGTTGGGCACTGGAACAGGCTGCCCAGGGAGGTGGTGGAGTCACCATC
>JAVSBS010025090.1:0-82795 GCA_033124195.1 Coracias cyanogaster | reverse complement strand
AAGAACCTGCTTTCCTTGGTTTTCTTTTGGTATTCGTTGCGCTGTGTGGTGGTTGTGGACACATGACGTCTGCATCAGCGCTGACGTAAGCACTGATGTGCATCCTGTGCTTGTCAACCTGACATTGCTCTGTCCAAGGATCAAATCATCCCTCCCTTGGGCAAAAGACTGATAGGTTTTTGTCAGCCAGGTCAAATCTATGTGAGCTTCTATCATGCTCGTGAGATTTGGATTTAGATGGCTTCTGGAGTCTCGTCGTTATCACAGGCCCTTGGAAAATGGTGAGAGCAGTTCACTTGCACGTGTAACGCTGAATTATGCTTGCACAAAGGTTACGCTGGAATTTAATAGATTCTATAAAAAAGCTGTACTTATATGTATCATTTTCATCTCTTCCCTATTATACAAATCGTATCTCCTCTTGAAGTTGTCTCCCAGAGGTTGGAGAATGTCACAGTGAAATGTCAGTGCCAGAAAGGAGATGAGAAATAGGCCGTTCTGGAGGTTTCCAGCTCTGTAGGCAGACTAATAAATAATGTACGAGAAGTAAACTTTTAAACTAGCGCTTTCTTCCTTCCTATTGGATTTGAAGACATCTTTTGATGGGTAACATCCCGATAACGATTTACAGACATTTCACACCACTTACATGTGTGAAGGTTGATTTTTTATCTCTCCCATTGCCCCACGTTCTTGGTGTTGCAATTGCAGGTACCCTCGTCTCATACCTCGCCCCATGGCTTTACTTTGTGGTGGGGCCACTGTTATGAAAAACCACAGGTGAAGAAGTTCCAACAGATTAGCTCAGATTCAGAAACGTGGTAAGCTGGTTGTCGTTAACAAGGGATCTGGAAAGGAGGACTACTCTTGGAAACCCACCGAAAGCCTTGACCAATGTGGGTACTGTAATAACAGTAATTATTAGTAATACAGGTGTCTGCGTTTGATCTTCTCACACCAGAGTGTTCACCGCAGCTCTTTTTGAAGTTGTTCTCCTGGGAGAGTCACAGTGTTAGTAGTTGAGACTGAAAGGGTTCATTGAAGTAGCTTGCTGATTATTGGTTGGGCACTGGAACAGGCTGCCCAGGGAGGTGGTGGAGTCACCATCCCTGGAGGTGTTTAACAAACGAGTGGATGTAGCACTTGGGGCGATGGTCTAGTGGCTAGAGAGATGTCAGGATGAAGGTTGGACTTGATCCTGGTGGTCCTTTCCAACCATAATGATTCTATGGTTTGATGCAAACACCTGCTCCTGATTAATATTGCTATGTAACTCTCAATAAATTGTTTTCTCAGGGCACACTGCTACCTGAAGTACAGGTTAACCTCTCTTAAGAAAATAGTCTAAAGTAGAGCAAAAGAAACCTGTTCACAGCTAAATTCAACCATGAGCATTTCCAGAGCAGGCAGAGAGACAACCAACCAGTTACCCCTGGGAAGTGAAGGCTCAAAATAGCACTTGAACAAATGCCTTTCCTCTGCTTCTAAAATGCTAACCATGCACATGCTGATTATTTACGCCCAAACTGGCTGGCATGCCTAATACTTCAGGAGGGACGCTTTGCAGCTGCAGTACAACTTGAGGAACACCCCATATTTCACTGTTACGAGGTACCATAACAGCTGAACAATATAGCTCTCTCTATACATCACATTCAAAGCTGGGAAATAATTTTTTTGTTGGTTGCTGCAAACACGTTTTCTCTTATCTATAAAAATAGCAATAATAGTGATGCTTTACACAGCTCTAGAACCTTTCAGGGCACTCAGCACCTCTGTCTTCTAACGGAAGCAGTACTGGCATTTCACAACTCAGACAGGGAGTAGAAGACGAAGCACATTTGTGGGAGAGTTAAGACTACAACTCACAGCTTTTTCCTGCTAGGGTGCCGTGCACTATGAAACATCTGTTTTCTTATCATTACAGAGGTGCCAGTTATCACAAATTAAGAAGCTTGGTGATATGATATAACTGTAAAGAATATTCTTAATTAATAAAGAACATTATAAATGTGGCAAGTATAAGGGTTGTAGGGGAAGTTTTTCCACTCTAACCAGCGCAAGGGGCAAATACGTTGCCAGAATAACGCTTTTGATATTAACTAAATCCCTCTAATCCCAGGAAACATTACATTAAAGCACAGTCTCCCCGTTAGCAGACTATACAGCAGGAACTTACAGGCTGGGGAACTTCAGAGTCTCGCTCTCTGCATCCCATTTTTTGTTCTATATTATTTCTGATGCAAGCAAAAAACATAAAAAACCAACAAACCACAAAACTAAAAACCACCAGAGAAACAAAGCACCATCTCTTAGCAGAGCAAGTAGAGTGTAAAAGCAGCTACAATTGCTTACCAGCAAAAGAGAGGGCAGAAAGCAAGCAGGAGCCCCTTGCCAAATGGCTACTTATGGCCTCCAGATGCTTTGCACCCACTTTTAAAGGGCCAGTGCAGGAAGGCAGGTGGAGGGTCAAGCAGCATGTCCTTCTGTGGGACAGCTGTGTGTGGAGAAGGCAGCCTTGGAGGAGGTGCTACTTTTGTCTGTTCTGTCCAAGCAACGCATCGTGCAGTTGCAGCACACGCTAGACCTTACAACTTGCTCTTGGCACACGAGCTTCCCTGAGTGTTGTTCACTCATTATATTAATTCTCTGAATCCACAGTTGTTTTATGTGATGGGCTGCAGCAGCACAATGACTTTGTGATGAGATTGCTTTTTCTAAGCATTAAATGACACTGTAAAGAAATGTACTAGAGACGGATACTATTAACAGCTACCTCACATACACCTCCTTTAGATACGAAACCAGTCCCAGCCCCTCCAAGCCAAACGGTGAATCACCTGTAGCTAGCATGAGCACAAGGTCCCTTGCTGCCACATTATCACAACTTCTCAGTTACATGTGCACTGATTGTGTTTCTATGCAATCATTACATCTGCCTGAGCCTAAGTTGCTTTAAAACAGCGCTGAAACCTGCCAGAAGACAGAAGTGGGCAACTATCACTTGTTCAGCAGCTTAGCCAGGACTCAGCCAGCATCTGACAAGCCAGAAAGTGCAATGCTCATCCCGCTAGAGCGTTCTGGTTTGTGGGTTATGCTGCCTTAACCAGTACTGTATGCTCCTTAAAAGGCAAATCACTACATCAAAGCCATTCTCATTTTGCCATTGTGTGCATCACATCTGAAAAGATTGGTGCTTACAGTAACAACAATGGGATGCTGAGTTTGTGCTCTAAGCTGTAAATAGAGTACCTGGCTGCAGCGGCGTTTTATCCCTCCCAGAAAAATGACTTCAGTGCATGAAGCACTTTTGTTGTTTCATGTTCCTAAGCAAGAAAAATGACGAGGAATCCGAAACCAGACGAGCAGTCGGAATGGCTAGCAGGTAGAACAGAAAGTGAGAAAGCCAGCAAGCAAGATAAAGGCCTATGCCTTTGGTAGGGGCAGTCAGAGGGAAATCCAACAGCAGCATCTTCCCACCACGCTCCACAGCAACCAGTGCAAAGGGGAATTTTATGGTGACATTTTGTGACAACTATTGCCAGCACTTCATCATTGGAGGATATGGGGTTGGCACCTTGACTAACACGGTAGGCTTCTGCCACCAGCCTCTGTTCAACCTCAGAAGTCTCAGGTCAGGCAGCACTAACACAGAAGCTGATGCGGGTCTTTCAGAAGTTTGTAAAGACCACATAGCACTCATGCACTCCACTTGGTTGGGGAGGTGAAACAGCTGACCCCACATCACACAGTTGTCATTCGATGGATTCAGCATAGCTGGTACAGCTCAGACTCAGACAGACAGAGTTGTCTGCAGCATCCCTGGGGCTACATTTCACTGTTCACCTCCAGACCTCCCTTCCCCTCCACCTACACCATGGCTACACCGTCATGTGTGTAGGGCCTCTCTGTGAGTGTGTGGAAAGGTCAGTTGCCCGTTTCACTCGCTCATCTTCACTTGAATGCCTCTGGCAAATGTGAACCACTGATAGTCCCTCCTCTGTCTTCATTAGACGGTTCAGGCCCTCACATGTCCTTCCTTTGCCTCAGCAGATGAACCCTTCATGGTCTCTAATGTGCTTCTCCTTATCACACCTCCCTGAATTGGGCACCTCTAATCCTCTCCTTAGAACCTGGAAGTTAAGGCACAGAGAGTGAAAAAAGTTTTTAAGGTCCTTAAGAAACCTACAGATGCAGAGTTGACTGACACACTTTTAAGACACATGAAATGCGTAACTGCAATTCAAATTGCTGAATTGAAAAGCCCTGAGGAGTCTGTTTCCTTTTGATTGATTTCAATGGGAATTAGACACTGTTTGCTTCTGAACATTGTCACCTTTGAGCATCTAAAAGCCTCACTCTCAGCACCTTGTCTACAATATAGAAAAAATGGAGTCAGAGTCTTTCAAGCATGAGGCTAGTAGCCACAAGTCCCCTTCTTAATCCATCCTTTTTATTTTTTAATGAAAGTCACCAGCTAGCTGCAAAGGAGGTATGTGGTAACACCAAGTTCAAAAGTTGCTAGACAAATTCAAGAACAGATCCACAAGTGGGTACTAAAAACTGGGCAGGGATGTATCCCCTGGCACCCCGATCCAACATTTCTGAACGCTGTGGGAGAGCAGTACCCCCTGAAGAGCATGTCCTCTTGTTGTGGGATACAGCACACTTGGCCCAGTGGACCACCAGTCTGCTCTAGGAAGGCGTTTCTCATACTCTGATGTTCTTATGTCTTAAGCAGTCTATGCTACTGCACCGATAGGCTGTACTGAATACCAGCTTCTATCTCTCTGCAGTCACTGCTTCTGCTGCACCTCTCCTTGGACAGCAACATGTGGACCTGGAATGATGCAGGTGCCATTTTGCTATAGACTGCTTTTTGTCCTGCTCCCATACATTTTGTAATTGGAGTCTGAGCTGGTTATCTTCTTTCAAGCTATTTCATTGCTACAGTTCCAAGCCCATGAATATGCTCTGCTTTCTCTTTCTTCTTCAAACTCTTTTGCATTCCATTTTTTCCTTCACAGCACTGTTATTGTGGCAGTGGCTGGCATGACTATTGCTACTTACTCCCAATCCCCCAATGGCAGTGTAATACCTCTTTAATTGGCTATTTCTCCCTCCCGACACTAATCTCCTAACAAATGCCGATGCTGTGCTAGATGCTGTGTGGGGATCTCTCATCACTATCTCTTTAAGCAGGCAGTTGTGTGTGGAACGGATGCACAGTCACTCAGCATGGATGGATTTGTCTGAGTCCCTGTCAGCTCCCTGTTTTTGTCACTGAAATCTTGCATTGCGGATCCGGATTTCTATTGCTTTAACTTTTTGAGGCAGATTTATCTCAGCCCCTGTCAGATCAATGGGTTTTGTCACAGAAATCTATGTGACTTTGTTCCCTGTGGAGATCTGGCTAGTCAAGTTTTTGGAGGCTGAGTTGGAAAACTGAACCTGAGGCCTTGTTTGGCTATGTCAGGGGGGAACAATAAGAACTGAAAAGAACAGAGACCTAACAACCATTAAGATTTAACTAGAAAATAGAGAAGCAAAAGAAAGCAAGCCAGGAGAGACAGACAACATATACTCCAAGAGAGCACATCCCTTCTAAAATGTGTGCATACGTGTCTTTGTGTAGGTCCGGGGCTCTCCACCTGCTAGCATCGTCAACAGCTGCTCCCACTGTTCCAGGACCGCAGCCACAGAACAATGACTGCAATCTTGTAAAGTTGTGCAGTTCGAGGGCAGATGAGCCTTTGCAAGACAGTCCTTTTAAGTACGGTTGTTCAAAAAACCCCTACAGCTGTGGAGGCGGTGAGTCCGTAGGAGGCACTCTTCCTTTAATGCCTCAACAATATATCAGGAAGCGCTGTGCTATCAGAGATCATCTTTCTCAAGGGATACAAGCCCAATTTTCTTTTTGCCTGTAGCCATCAGATTGCATGGTTGTCTGACACTGCAGTGATGTCAACCACAGTGTCCTCCACAGACAGCTCAGCTTTAGTGAATTGCTACATGCCCATCTTGTCTCCTTCCCTGATTCAAAAATTTCCAGGAACAGCTTCAGTAAATGGAAGTTTCCTGGTGAAAAGTACATTTTTCAAATAATCTTTTAGTTGCGCTGAGGAATAACATTATTCCTTTTGCTTGTTATTACTTGAAGATTTTTTGATAATTATTATCACAGCTGAATTTGACCATGGTCAAGGTCTGAATGAACTTCTAGAACAAAGTGGCAGTAGTAATAATAATAACAATAACATTAATAGGAAATCAGGTAACATACATTAAAGGAAGAGCCTGGTGTTGACTAATAAAGACTCAGACTTGCCTGGAACAGCCAACTCAACCTGAAAGCTCAACGCAGCAGGGATGTAGTCCCTGTTGGTGAAACTGCCTCAATTTTGTACTTGAAGCAGAACATTTCAAAAAGAAAGGGTACCCCAGGAAAGAGGAGATGTGGGGAGGGTAGCCATTAGCATCTTAGCTTTAATGAGAAAGAGTGCAAATTGTTGGCCATGGGTCACCTCATTGTTCTCCTTGCTGTATTCCAATCATGGGCTTTCTTTACAGCAGATGCTCATTTCTGTGGCTGCCTTGTAATAATTCCCTTCTTTCTTTTTAATGAAACTCTCCTTTTGTTGTATGCTTTTCTATTTAAATTTTACCTCTGGAAATTCTTCGTTCCCATTTTTCACCTTCTAATCCTTTTTCATCCATCCTTCTCTCCCTGCCTCATTTAAACATTCATGCTTCTGTTTTGCTTCTTCCTCTATGTGATTATCTATTCCCTTTTAACTGGTACCCCTCCTTAGTTTTTTCCCTTTCCCATCCTTTCATCTCTCTCTCTCCCTTTTGCTGCTTGCTCTCTCAATCTCTCAGCTTGCTGCTTAGGAAGCAGTAGTCCTTAGATATTGAAATGACATGTTTAGTTTCTGCTTGCGATTCTGTGCTAGATACCTCCGTATGTCAGTGCAGTTTCAGGCAAAGTGTGAGTTTGGTAAATACAGGGAACTGAGCTGGGAGCAAAGCTGAGTGAAAGGCTGCTTACATGTGCCTGTGATTTGTAGCTGTTTAATAGTGGCCTCCTGATTAACAGCAACTGCAACTCCAGAAATGCCACAGTGATAGATACTCAATATATACCTAAATAGAGATACACAATTCCCTTAATGTTTAAAGCCGGCACTGATGGTACAACTATTACCTTGTAAGTTGTTCATGCCACTGCCTGTGTGGCTGTCATCTGGGAAAACACAACTGAGGACGAACAGGGTGTTAAATGATCATTATTACACGTGGCTATCATCACGCCTGCAGTTTTATCAAACCAAGAGAATTATGTGCTAGCTTTCATGTTTTCACTTCAGAACAATGCAAAAAAGTGTATCTTTAATAACGCTGCTGAGACTGTCCCCTCATAAGTCATCTTGTCTGCTGCAGTAACTGCTTTTCATAGAGGTCCTTGTATTTTATCTGGTATTAGTTAACAAAGGAGCATTACAAGGCTTGGCTGGACAAAGAGTGATGAGTTACCTATAACCATCCTATTGCTTTAGTCCATCTCTTCTGGTACATCTTAATGTGCAGCAAGGTCACTTCAATAAGGAGCTTTGAAATACTTGCTATTGCTGCTTTCAGAGTCACTTCCAGAAGCACACAAGATGACTTTAGTCAGATTACCGCTCTGTGGTCTCCGTCTGCAGGTAATGTGTCCACAGGATGACTTCCCAAGCAGGCAGAAAGGATGGACCAAAGGACAACAGCAGGTCAGTCATTAGTAAGACAGCCCGAATGCAAAGGCTGCCTGTCCTATCCTAAGCTAATTGTCTCTCCTGCCTTCACCACAAGTATAAACCATGCTGATTACTTCAATCTGCCATCCTGGCTCAATAAGCCAAGCTGAGAGCTGCTGTTACAGGGTTATAACTATCTTTTAGCAAAGATCCAGGACTAGGAATGAGGAGGCGGGCGCAGGGGTGCATTCACAGAGATTAATACTAACCTGGATTGCTGTACTAATTAATTGAGAGTGTCTGTGAGAGCACATCTCAGGTACTGTTACATGTCTGAACCCAGATGAAGATGTTCAAAAACTGGTTTGGAAAAGGGGATTTAGCACAAAGTGTGGGAGTCCACATTTGAAAAAAAAATAACTAGACTGAGTTGCACCGGCACAGCTGTGGGAGGAAAACTTGCACAATGCCTTGACTGCAGCCATGGCTGGTTTTCCTCACATTCGTGGGCTCAGATTCTACATAAAATAAGAAAAGGGGGAGTGAAACATAACACCGCATCATCTTGACAGTCCTTTCTAAGTATATAAAAGATGAACTGTAAGTTCCTCAGCGTTTTGCTACCGTATAAGCAGACAACAGCAAATTGTCATCTCTAGAGCCATGCAGGACAAGGAGCAGTTGGTGAAAGCCAGCCTAATTCTGCCAATAGCTGTGTCCAGCCATGATTTCCAATAGTTGGCTAATTAGTAGAAATACAGACAGCAAAAGACGATTAGGGAGCTCCATAAAAGCCTTAGGCTGGCTGTGAGACAAGTCTCAGAGGACTGTGATATAAAGTCTTTGTGTGTATGCCCCTGATTTTAAGCTGACAGAGATCAGTGTGGGACTAAATGTCTGATGGACATTTATTACCTGAAACTGGCTGATGAGCTCAGTCCGCCTTCTACGGGACGGCCAACTACACCCCTAAAGAATCAGGCATTCAGCTCATATTTCCAAATTTGTGGGCACTTGGGCTAGCATTTTAAATTCATCATGAGGGCTAAGGTGCCTTGCCCCCCTCAGTAGAGATCCGTCTAGTTCTGGACTGTGGCAAACTGGCAACACGTGAAGAGAAGGAGCTTATGGTAGTTTGCTTACGCTGTACCTGTCCAAAACAAAGAGAGAACTCACATTTCTATGTCTGCCAGTCTGGCATACTTCCCAGGAACTAAAATTCTGTAGAAATTAAGACTCTGGAACATTTTCTTTAAATAGCCAGAGACAGTGGTTAACAAAGGGTCGCTGGGGGAGCAGAAACATGAGGTTACGGCCCAAATAACTTCAGCAACAACGGGAAGTCAGTTGGATTTACTGGTTGTACTACCACAAAAGGAGCTTTGCAGAAGTTGTAACTTGGGACAACATTGTACACCTGTGACTGCAACTTAAGCAATTGTGCAAGGCCACATCTTCCGCTTGAAAGGAGTGATAGAAAATCAAAGAGGTAACCACACGGTTGTACTCAGTGTAAAACCAAACAAAACTAAGATAACACTTGAAGAGAACTGCAAGATAGGAAGTTTCCAGTGATGTCAAGGACATTCAATCCTTTCCAGTTTGGAACAAAACAACCAATTTAAACTAACTTCATATGAACTACTTGCATGAATACCCAAAAAAAAAAAGGTCTGGTTACTTGTCCAGAATCTCTTAGATCTGAGATCTGGAAACTGGGTCAGGAATCGGACTCCTTTGTCAGATCATCAATTTTCTGGTTACAGTGAAAACGTAAGGATTGCTTGGGAATTTATAAACTATCTATATTACTACATTCAGCTTCTTTCCAGCCCAAGTCTAGGCCAAACAATCCCACTGTACCTTATCTCATTCAGACCCCCCTCTAAGACAAAGCCTGCACAGCTGAATAAATGTTGCATTGTTTAAAACTCAAAATTTGATGGTAAAAGTGAGGAACAGAATCATGAGACTTTGGAAACAGCCTGTTGTCAGTTCTAAGCAGCAGGGAATATACTGCATGAAAGACAGCCTCTGACAAAACCTGGGCTCAGGTCAGGTGCCGCTGTATACACCAAATCTGTTGCTTTGAACTGCACTCTAAAGGAAAGCAGCAGCTAATACTATCTACAGAGAACTCGGGTTTCTGAAACCGTTGAGTGGTCTTTTAAGGCAGTCCCATACAGAGCCTCCATTACAACAGATAATCAGAGGAAGAGCTTCTTCAGAAAGAGAAGGGGTGAGTTCCTTGGAAAGTACTTGGAAAAGAGCATTCAAGCTACCTGTGCAGGCAAAGATCAAAAAGAAATAGTAGATTTTTATCTTTGTTAATACGCAACTCAGTAGTGGAAACAATGCTACAAGTTTCAGCTACTTCTCCAAGAATCTAGCATTAGCTGTCTGGTCCCCAAGTTTCAGCCCACGTGCAATCCTGGAGCTGCTGCGGGGAGAATGGAGATGACTGCTCACAGAACACAGTACAGCAGCAGAGCTGATGTGGCTACATCACTTTGGCCTATTTGAAAAATTTTCCCTGGGACTTTTGGGGAGGGACTTGTTACAAAGACCTATAGTGACAGGACAAGAGTCAATGAGTTCAAACTGGAAGAGAGTAGATTTAGATTGGAAATTGGAAGGAAGTTCTATACTTTGAGGGTGGTGAGACCCTAGAACAGGTCGCCCAGGGGAGTTGTGGATGCTCAAACCCCGGAGGTGTTCAAGGCCAGGTTGGACGGGGCCTTGAGCAACCTGGCCTAGGGGGAGGTGTCTCTGCCATGGCAGGGGGGTTGGAACTAGATGATCTTTGAGGTCGCTGCCAACGCAAACCATTCTATGATTCTGTGACTTTGGCCTTAGACACAAAATCAAGTGCAACATGACCCATGTTCCCAGACAATGTGACATTCCTGTAAAAAAAAAAGGGCTGTTCAGCACTGTGGCAAAATGTGAGAGGTTGCATCGTAGCAAATGCTCTGCCAAAACTGATGCTTTGTGGAAGAACAGCGAAGGGTGCTAAAGCAGAGCCCCATTCTGCAGCTAAGTTAATTCCCCTCCTGCCCCCAGTGTAAAGTCCTCCAAATCAGGTAGGATAATCCGCAGAGAAAGTGTAAATCATCCAGCAGAATCATTACAGGGCATATGAAATTATGCAGTCCATCTAAAAAGGACTACTATTGCTTTTTAGATGGGAAGACTCTTTCAAATTTAATTAATCAGACCACCTTTATGCAGAATTAGAACTGTGTCTCCCAGTGGTAGTTCTGCTTTGATAACCATGCAACCTTCAGGAAAACAGAGCTTAGCAAATTACTGTTTCTAAATTTTACACGTTGAAGATTTGGTGGGTCACTTGCAGACATGGCTTTTGGGTGTGCTGAAATGGTGACGCAGGCAGGTCAAAGAAAACATCCTCCCCTGTCTCTGCGTGTTAAGCACAGATCTTCAGTTGTTCAGGAGCTGACAGCATGGGAACAGCTCTTGTCTTCCTCCATGGTAAAGGCAAGTCACAGGCAGATTTCCTTAAGGTTAAACATAATCAGTCAGGGCCAGCTGCTCCTACAGCCTCCTTTTAGTCTCCTCTAACATTTGTGAGATCACCTGTAAGTTATCATAAAACATCAGGGAAAGCAGCAGTGCTGGAAGCGGTTCAAGCTGAAAGTCAGACTAAGTGCACACCACTGCAGTCACAGTCTCAGGTGGGAACTCTGATAAAATGACAGTGTAGAATGACAGCTTAAGAGGAACCAGTGGGCGGGCAGGCATTAAACCTGTCCCAGACACACAGACTCATCACCTAAGTCACACAAGAAGAGGTTGGTGAAACAGCACAAAATTATCTAATTGTGTTAGGAAGAAGAACAAGTTATCTAATTCCTGTGTTGTGCTGCCAGAAATCCAAATCAGAGCTCACAACACTGGGATTTTGGATATCTTAAGACACGGAGCAAAGTGGCAGATAAATTCTTATCTTTATTCAGGCTCAAAAGCCACCGGATTTTTTTGTGGCCATCACAAATTCAATCGAAATGAAGAATTCAAATTTTGACGGTGCCTGTCTCCTAAAACCTTCCATACCATAAACCAGGGCATCAACACTTGATGCTGAAAGAGTCTCTCAGTCAGCCTCAGAGCTCGATGGGGAAAACCAACACCATGACTAACACAAAGCGAAGAGGAGCTTGCCATAGGCCAGTTTTATATCTCCGTTTTGTGTCTTACAATACAGGCAAGAAATCACAGAAGATGTTTTAATTCTTTATTTATTCCTATACCTTAGCAATGCTCAGTAGAGAAAGAACAGTACTACTGCTGACTGAAATAGCTAATGGTCCTTTCACACAGCAGCTCTTGCCCTAAATTTACTTTCTTTTAGTATTTAAACAGTGCAAAGAAAACCATTAATTAATTAATTATTGAGCCCTTGCAAACAGCCACCTTCCTATCATTAACCTTCTTTCTACAGACAAGGAATATGAAACCATCAGGGCTCTGCGTCCATGAGGGGCCAGGCATGGTGAAAGCATGAGAAAACCCCTGAAATGGCTCTGGCCCTTCCTCTCACCCGGTGCCCAGAGCAGCTGTTCCCATAACTGTTCCTGAGCATCCAGAGGGATGGGTTTTGCCTGCTCCACAATGGTGAAAGGCAGTCCCTGCCATCTGTGATCAGATGGAAGGGTTGCACCCTTCGCTGCTCTCAGCCACGCCGTTTCCTCTCTGCTGACAGGAATTGGGGAGACACCTGCCTCAGAAGAGGCTCACTTGGCACGCGGGGCAGCAGGGGATTTACAGGAGGATGAATAACTGGACGGCTGCTTTTAAAAACCTCGCAGTAGAGGTTTTCTGGAAAGGGCAAGTATTACAAGGGACTGGCAGAGCTCCCCAGCTCACGTGCACCAGGCTCTGAATGCTCTAGAGCAATGGGAAGGACCAAGGAATATTGTACTTTCACAGTGATTTACTAAACCAGACTCCAATAAAAGCTTTAATTCCAGGGCATGCTCCCATGATGAATTTGTTTATGTTGTTCAGTTTTTCTTGTGACCTCTCAGCAAACCTGTTTTGAAGGCTTTCCCGTGTCCTGCAGTTCTCTGTCCAGCAGCAGAACTTCTTCGGACCAGTGGTACAGACATCTTTCTCTCTCAGTTCAGCGAAGGGTCCTTTGGTAGCCCCTGACTTTGCAGACTGTGATCTAACGTTAATAACACTTTTTAGCGGTTCCCTTGACATGTACCCCAGTGCACAACTGGGGTCCTGAGCACACAGAAGTCCAACCTCTGAGAGGACAGACAGACGCTGGGCAATGAGGTGAGCTGCATACAGATGCACAGAAGGATCACTGCTCTCCAGGGAGCCACAACGAAAAGCATCTGCCAAAGGGAACCCTCCTAACTTCCTGCCAAGGGGGTCAAAAGGAGTGACACCATGACAGACAGAGTGACAAACAAGGAGTGACAAGCGTGGAATGATAAGTGTGGAGTGCCTCACAACAGGGACCAATCTGTTGGTAACACTCAGAAAACCCCTAATCCCTACAAGGAGGAGGAAGGACAAACAACCTCCACCAAAACCGTCATCTCCACAGCGTCCAATATCCTCTCCACATCAACTGCAAAGCCACAGCCCAGGCATGCAGGCTAATACCTCTGGAGCAATGGCGTACACACTGACATCATTCGAGCTCCCTAGGGTATAGCTGTTCTACAGCTGCAGCTCCCATTCAGTGGTTCTGTGATAAACTTAATTCCCTTAATCATGAGATTGTACCCTTTCTCCTCAAGAAAGATACAAAGAATAGTAGTCCACTTACCAGCAGAAAGGGCCCTGAACCTTCCTGGCAGATTTCTGTGGAATCTGTCCTTGAAACTCCAGTGGAAGTGATTAATGTCTTTCACATCTACGTGACAATAATTTGCAACTGGAGATTTCTCATTCTCTCTCTGTTCCATTTTCTAGGATGGTCATTACTGCTAGCTTAACGCCGACACTGAGTTCATGCCACCTCCTGCAGTCAGTGTATGCCTGAGGAGACAGAATAAACAGTTATTAAACCTACTCTAGATTTGCTGTCATATTGTAACCAGGCACTGGAAATCAAATAAATATATCATATAAGACGAGTAGTTAAAACGTCTACTGAAAAAACAGATCCAGGCAAAATGACTTAATCTGCAACATTAATGAGTAACAGATTGTTCCATCAATAGTATATGAGGAGCAGCATGCAAGAAGGCAAAACTCATGCAAGTTCTCAGGGACTCATACCCTCTTCAAAGGCCCAGTTCAGAAGAACACTCAAGAATATGATTAACATTAAGCATGTGTTTAAATCCCACTGATTTCAGTGAGACTGAGGTACAAGCTTAAATGCCTTTTTGAACCAAGGTGCTTTACCGAACTGTGCACAAAGCTCAAAGTCAGAAGCAAGAAGAGCTGGGAGGACAGGGCTGGCCTGCTCTGCACTGGTGGACACATGCAGCCACCCTGCTACCCCAGCTACTAGGAGGGGGGAGTCACACCTCTGTTTCATCTGCAGACTAAGAATCTTCTCTAAAATGCATCTCCTAAGTTAGCCTTTGTCTATGCCACTATCTTTTTTTCTCAGTAAAAGGAGAAAAATGCAAAGGGATCCTCAGACTTTGCCCAGTACCAAGCATCCATCCTGACTTCCTGCCTGCATGGGCACAGCTCAGAGAACCCTCACTGCCCAGCCATCTTGTCCTCCTTGCACGTGCCCAGTTGCAGATGATCAGTAGCAGTTCCAGAATCCAAACAGGACCAGGGCCACACTGCACATGCAGAATGAAAAACTAGCTTCTTCCTCAAAGAGCTTGCTGACTTAATGAATGCTGAGAGAAAGAGAACGGAGGAATAAACCAGAGAAAGCTCAAGGCCTTCAAGGACAGAAAGGGAGTCTGAGAAAGGGAGATAGTAAAAACCAGACAGATAGTATTTCTTCTGTTGAATACATGCACCAAAAACTCAGCAGAAATAATACCAGGATATGAATTTGTGTGCACAGCCCTGCCCACCAGAAGGGCCCATACCAGTATTGAGTATGTCTGCAATGCCATCAGCTAGATGCTGCAGGGAAAATAATGAAATCGCTTCAGAAAAGCAATGAAGACAACTGGCCAGTCTCGCTATGGCTACTTCAGATTGGCTCTGTGTTTCTCATGTATTAGTATTCAGTTTTAACTTCTTCCTTTACTTCTTATGGCTGATCAGGCAAAGCATACTAACACTCTCTTCTATACACACACTATAATCTGTTTCTATTCCCTTAACAACCATTTACGTCGTTCTGTGAGCAGCAAGGGTCAGCGTGGACAGCGGTTAGGAAAGCAGCAAAAATCAGAGTGACTGGTGCTAGTGAATGGCTCTTTCCATGAGTGCTTTGCTGCCTAAAGCTTAAGAAGTCACATGGGGTGTTTAAAGAGAAGAGAAAATGTCTATTAATTGGCAAAGCCTTCAGAGCCTAGGGTTTTCATCCAGCCGTTACAGAGAGGCAAAAAGAAGCCTCCGGGGTGTTTGCAGAGGGATGGAGCTCACAATTTTCCTTCTGTGACAAACAAGTCAGGTAAATGTGCACAAATACGGGGAAGGGAAGGCCATCTCTGCCATGCTCAGTGCAAAAATCCTTAGTTATGACTCCCTGCCAAGACCAATTGTCTTGATGTTTAATCTTTTCACATTCTTTAATCAACTCAGTGGTGTTAAATCCAAACGAACTCAATTCATAGGTGGGTTTTCTGCAAAGACATCCTTTAAAAGGGTCTGCTACTATTCATACCACACTCCCTCTTTAAATCTCTTTGGGAGAAGATGATTGAGTCTACAGCCTAGAAGATGAAGACATGGATTTCATCTTAACTGCAACTAGAAATCATTGCAATAACCTCGGATGAGTCAATGACTTCCTGATGCCTGTCAGATAGGGAAGAGGAAGTCTTACTTGCCTGCACAGGAGATCATAAGGGTTGGAGGTATTTTGACTAATTCCTTTGAAATTCTGGAGTGAAAGGTCTCAGAACAAGACAAAGTCATGGTCCTTCCTCATCCACACCTCTGTGTGACCCACCCATCCCATGGGGAGGTGCAGTGACACAGCCCACCGGAGCAGAAACTACTGGGCTGAAAGGAGAACTCACACTATGCCCATATCCTTAATTACAGAGGTGTGTGCCTCTTGGCTTGCATTCCTCCACCTGAACATCGCGTGCTCGATATAAGTGCTAGTTAGAAGCTTTCACACAGGCCAGAAAGCTGCCTTGGTTTGATGCCACGGAATAGACACATTCATTCTCCGAGTGTTGGGGTCCGACCAAGGATGGCAGCAAACATTTAGAGCACAGGTGTTACTGGCAGGTGTTTTGTTTCCGAGGAAGCTGCCTTCTGGCGGAGCTGCTGCCAGCCCATCTATCCGCCTCCCCCATTGCCACACAGCCTCGCCCCCCCCAGGGAATTTCAGGCAGGCCTATTTGCAAACAGCAGGCACAGGCAATGAACACATCAGGTAATTAAATGGCAGATCAATTCGACTTAGCTTCTCCTGGGAAAGTAGCCCTTGGGAGACAGAAGAATACGGCAGCAAGAGACAAAGGCAGAGAGAAAAATTGAGAGGTAGAGAAGGAGCAGAGCAGAAGAGCCAGGCTGGGAACACAGCGTGCAGAGCGGGGCGCACACAATGCGGCGTGAAGCCACAGCTGCAGGGAGGAGGCATTCGGCGGGGAAAGGGCATGGCTAGCATAGGTAGCATGAGAAAGACAACATCGCAGGGAAGAGAGAGGAAAGAGACAGCATATCTAAGGGAAGGTAAGAGCAAGGCAGACTAAAAAGAGACTGGAAAGAGCGGGATAATGAATATAGCAGCCATGGAGAACGGCCCCAAGTGGCTACCTGGATCTCAAGCAAAAAGAGTCCCCTACAAACATTTACATACCTGCAAAAATGTAAGCTTTCTAGCTTCTGAACCATCAGCAAAAAATACATTTGTAATATCTTATTCACTTTATTTAAGCTAAAATGGGGAATTACTGGGTATTGAGAGATGACTTTCCCCCCCCTGAAATACATTATGAACCCAGGAGCTTTCTGCCACCAATATAAAAAACAGGCAGTGGAACTGACGAGCAGGAAAGGAAATTAAACAGGCTGGTATCACTCCAACCAGCTGAGTGGAACATTAGAGAATAAAACAACATGAACTCCTAATTAGTTTTCAGTTTCTATCTTTAATGATCTGAGATACTGGTAGTACTAACCCACTTAGTAATGCCAGTCTCAGGCCTTCAAGAGTCATGAGGAAGGTACCAAAAATCTGAGTATTTTCTTTTTAAAAAGTCACATGATTCTTATTTTCCCCTTCTTTAAAAGAAAACCAAACAAAATTTTCAATTTTTGTCTGCGACAGAGGTTCTAGAAATGCAATTACATTTTTAAAAGAAAGAACTTCACAATGGTAACCTGACTTTGGGAGAGGGAGAACACTGTAATTAGGGGACCCAGAGAAAGTTTGAGAGTCAGCAACACAGAGACCCTTCCCTGTATGACCTTCACCCTGTCAGACTGCCCTTCAACGCAAGTGGCCCACAGCATTATATCTCCCTTTGCACTGCCCCCTCAGTTGGGAACACTGCAAATCTCCCTCTCACACAGAATCCCAGCATGGTGGGGGTTGGAAGGGACCTCTGGAGATCATCTCATCCAACCCCTCTGCTCCAGCAGGGTCACCCAGAGCAGGTTGCCCAGGATCGAATCCAAGCTGGTTTTGAATCTCCAGAGAAGGAAACTCCACAACCTCTCTGGGCAGCCTGTTCCAGGGCTCCGTCACCCTTACAGGAAAGAAGTTTTACCTTATGTTCGGATGGAACCTCCTGGGTTCCAGTTTGTGCCCATTGCCCCTTCTCCAGTCACCCCCATCCTTAAGCTATTGGTAAGCACTGATCAGATCCTCTCTCAGTCTTCTCTCCTCCAGGCTAAACAGCCCCAGGGCTCTTGGCCTTTCCTCTTCACAGAGATGTTTTAGTCCCCTCATCATCTTTGTAGCCTCTGCTGGACTTTCTCCAGTAGTTCCCTGTCTCTCTTGAACTAGGGAGCCCAAAACTGGAAACGGAACTCCAGATGGGGCCTCACCAGGGCAGAGTAGAGGGGGAAGAGAACCTCCCTCAACCTGCTGGCCACACTCTTCTTAACACCTGCTTCCAAATGCAGTGCTGCCTGCTCTGCAGGACTCTGCCCCATCCTAGGGCTGCACTTCTCACATTCCTTTTACAGCTCAGCAGGAGCCAACTGCAGGAGGGACACTAAATGTCAGGGCTTGAAGCTGCTGTGCCAAAGGACAGATGAAAATATCTCATACTGACTCTAGGGAAGCCATGTCTTTTCAGTTTTTCCGCCAAGGTTCTGTAGTATCATTGTATGCTCTTATAAATTCCTTTCTTGCATGGCTTCCATCCAAGCATATCAAGGCTATTTACATACACCCACCATATTTACAAGAGTGCTGTGAAGAAGCAAAAGACGAAACCATACCAAACCGTGCAATGAGTCAGTACCAGAAATGCTAATAAACCCAGACTCCTTGCTCCCTTTTTCTTCTTATTAGGTAGACAACACTGCCTTTCTTCTGCTTCCTTCAGCTGTCCTGTGACAGATTTTGAAGAATAAATCTATGGAGAATATCTATGTTCCAGTTTCTGCTTTGGCAGAGGAGCCAAGATCATTAAATCCAACATTAGGGATGACCAGGCAATAGGTAACCAGTTGAGAAATCCTAGGCCTGACTGCTTCACATCTCAAGCCCAGCACATTAGAAATGTCATTTTTTTCTACCATGTTTGATTTCTTTCTTGCCAGGGAAAGAATGAAGTTGCTGAGTCTGAGAATGTCTAGCACCAGTTTGTCCTACAAGGCGGAATCTGACCATGCTGTTCATTTAGTCGTCTTCTCTTTCCTAAGCCTTGTTCCCTCTCCCTCTTACAGCCCACCTCCACAATTTGCACTGACCCCTCAGTGGCGACAAATCCTTTTTCTGCAATACATTCCTGACAGATGTTGCTGCTCAGGCCATGAGGTCCACACTCTGCACTTGGAAGCAGAGTACCAATGCCTGGCACTGTCAGGGCCCACAGGCGGCTGCCATAGAGGGACTGAGGGCAAGATTATCAGCCAGCAGCCACTTCACCCCCACTAACCTCAAGCCAGTCATCGCCACGGCCAAAGCACTGAATGGAATTAGACAGCCTGCACTGCAGCCAGGAGGGAGGTAATCACACAGCGAAATGGTGGAGGGCAAAGCAAGCAGAAAAAATTAAACTAGGTTAACAAGAACCAGAAGGGTGGTAGAAGATGGAACATCTGGTCAGCTGGCTTGGTCTCTATCCTGCAAGCACATCTACACAGGCAGATGCAGACATGTACACACACTCCTCCTGTCTGCTAAATCTGAGCATCTGGACTTCTGTCAGCTCATATGGCTAACTCTGCAGCCCTCCACAATGCAGGTTCTTTGGCTACCAGATACTGCAAACACCTTGAACCCTTCTGTGGATGACACAGACCTGAATAACTATCTGAAATCTGCTTTTTCCCAAGGATTGACTCTGTCAACAACTCAACCTTTCAGCCTCTGCTTGTCTGTCCTTGTAAATTTTCCCCACTGCTTACACCATAAATGGGAAAGGGCACACTGGCAGAAGAAGCTGCAACCTCTGTTCCCTCTTTCTCCACAAACAGAAACCACACGTGGATTAGTTGCTGCATGCTCCATAGAGACCAGATAGGACAGTGGCTGTGCTGCCACACAGCTCTGCGTCATAGCCCTGTTCCCAGCACGGTCCTGAGGGGAGGGGCACCATGGCTTCAGCAGCTACGGCTGCAGAGGGAAGCTTCTCCTCGGGCTGGAGTGGAGAATCAGCACGAGCACCCAGAGGAGCCTTAGCAAGCCAAATACTCCCAGCGCAGAGGCACTGCATGATTTGTATTCCTAGTGCACAGCCGGAGACAAGCTGTAGCACAGTACTGGAGAATCAAGCAGCAAGTTCCTGCAGCAAGTCAGAAATACAGGAGCTGAAGGTAACTAGAAAAGGGGAGACTAAGTCCTCCTAACTCTCACTGAATCCTCACTTCCAGCGTTCTTTGTCATGAGACACAACAGGGCTACCTGGCACCTGTCGAGAGGACAGCTAACAGAGGAATCCCAGCTATGCTTTAGTGGCCGTGTTCAAAGCAATCAGCTCTTTCTGATACGAGTTCTCCTCTTTTTCCAAATCATACATTACACTATGTCTACACTGCCATCAAGGGTGGCCGCAGCACCCGGAAACATGCCAGAAAGGGTTCTAAACTATCTTGCTGCTCTTTTTTGTGCAATGTATGATCCAGCTGCCTGCATTCCCTCTTCCTGACTTAGTGAATTGCTGCTCATTCTTTCACTTACATCATGAAATGAATTCTTGAATGGAACTCCAGTCTGGCTTTTTTCAGTCCAGAACCCTTGACACCATGGTTCTTCTTAGCACCACAGAGCTGTATCCAGTTTTGATGGGATTAATGGATGCTCGCTCCCAGAAATCCGCCACATTCAATAAAAGGAGCAGATAAATATGACAGATATTAAATATGAGGCTTGTATCTCCATGTAATAAAAGCTAGCTAGGCTTTGTAGACTTTCGGTGTATTAGCTCGCTTCTGTGAGGCGCTTGCTACAAATTAGAGGTTGGTCAAGACTGCACAACTCCCATCGAGACCTACAAGTTTTTCAAAGGCAGTTCACTCAGATACTAGATTTCTAAACTGGAGGAATATGCTAAGAATTTCATACCTGCCTTGGTGCTGGCTGCAAGAAAACCACTGAAAATTCAAAATCAAGAATCTTAGCATCAAGACATTTAAAAAAAAAAAAAAAAAAGAATAATTAGTTGACTTTGAGTCTGTACATGTTTGTGCTTCCAAGTCTTTCTCCACAGGTAGATGGGTTAGAAACTGACACTTTCAAAAATGAAAGCAGAGACTCACATAATTGCATGACCCAAGAGCTTAGGCTTTAACATCGGATTTTGCAAGGCTTAAAAAAACCCGTGGTGGGTGGTAGTATGGGGGATTCATGTTCCTTTCTTTGTGGAACAAAGAGAGAGAAGAACATGGACATTCCAAATACATTCTGTCACCGGCGTTCTTCTTGATCTTTTTTAATTTATTGAGCCTGTCAACTGCAATGGAGACCGGTTCAACATGTGATACCCCAGTAGTAACATTCACAAAATAGGTTTGCAGTGTATGACACCACCCCTATAATAAATGTTGTGGTTTATGAACTATTCCTAGGGCAGCTGAAAAGGAGCACTAAAAATTGATATAAAGGACGCTGACCACGCTGCCTGGCTTTATGTCCTGGCTTTTTATTCCCCCTCTTTTTTCTGCAATATTTGTTTGTTTCTAAAATCTTTACCTCCCAAAAGTTTTTCTGTATTTCCACTCTAGCTTCAGTCTCTTTTCTCTACAGTGATTCTGATTTATTTTTGTTTCTCTATTTCTTCTTCTGACTCCTTCCCTTTAGCTGTCTTTTAGCATTTTGTAATGTATAATTTTTCTTCCATGTCAGGTTGGCACCAACTGAGATGTGATCAAATCTTTTATCCTGAGGGATGCAATGTCTCTGTAAAAAGACTCTGTGCCCTGCCAAAGCAGAAAGATTCTCTCTGCACTGTAATTTCTAGATGTGCCACCTTCTTGAGCCCAATTTAGTTTCTGTGTAATCACCCTTCCTATGATCATTGCCCTTGGTGACAATACCTGCATGTCCCTGTCCTAGTTACTGTGACTTGCTGATCTGCAGGTGCTGGGGAGAAGTACATTGTTACCCACTGCTGCCTGTGGACCATCATGCTGGATTAGGGTTCCTCTGGTCTGCCACTTATAATTTACAAGGCTGTCCTACCTTACGACAGGGCTGAGAAGCATGTAAGACCCAGGAAGAGTCCAAATTGCCATACGCTCATTCCTACCTGCAACGTGCTCTCCTGGCCCTTTCTCAGTTTTAAAGCGAGATAATTCTCTTTTATTCTTATTCTTCTTGCTTAAAATTCCTAAATTCCCTCCATTGCCACCTTTCTGACCAATCCTGGAGTAGCAAGCCCTTGCACAAGTCTATGAGGGCCTGATATGTTATCTTGCCTAGTGCTGATCAGTGAGAGTTGGCAGAAGAGATCTGGACAGAAAAGACAACGCCATGCTCTGAAATAAGACAACGGGCAATTACACAGACATTCAGCTTCTCGACAGCTAACGCAGTGGGGGCCCGGGGTAGTGAAGTGACTCTTTAGAAAACCAAGATTGTGGTGACCTGGAGTCAGAAACTCCAAATTAATAACCACGTTTGGCCTCCCTGAGCCTTCTCGATGTGCAAGTGGATCCAGCACTCTCTGACCTTGCTGGTCACTGCCTGCTGGGTGGTACTGGTAACACTTAGGGGCTCACACAAGGTATGGAGCCTTCTCATCTCCCAGTTGCAGCAAGCGGAGCCTCAGCCTCTTGGCACATCGCAGGGCCAGGCCTCGCCTGCCTGCCGCATTCTGCGCCACCAGCAGCTCTGCTTCAGCAGGGGCGGGTGCTCTGGAACAGGCTTTATAGCTGATGCATTGTATTTGCATAGGCCATTGTCATTCTCTGCGCGGCTCCTTGCAGCTGGCATCCTGAACTGGAGAAATATCTTCTTTAAGAAGAAGCATGAAAGACGCAGCTAAAGATAAAAATAACAATAATTTTACTAGATGAAACTTCATGTTAAGCACTTAAAAAGCAATAAAAAGTCAATTTTCTTTCTTTCAATTATTTTGCTTATTCCTTTTTTGAAAAAAAAAGAAGAGAGAAAAAAAAGGAGAAAAGTTTCTGAGTTATAAAGGCGTTTGTTTTTCTCATCAGCACCCAATGTCTTCATCATTTCTCAGTCTCTCTCTTTATTGCCCCTCAACCCTACTCAGGTCCCACTTCCCGCGCACATGAAAATAGCCGTTATCGGGCAGGGCTGGGGCTTCCTGCCATGTACAAAGGAAGGGAAAAGAGCACTGATAACTCATGAGCGCTCGCTGCCTCTTTCAGTGCACAAGCACCTTTTTGGAGAAAGCGAAAAAGATAAAGGCAGAAATTACTGCTCTTGCACAATATATGCCAAGTTCATAAGAGCAGTGTTTAACACTTAATCAAAATGGTTTGACAATGTAAAAATTAGGTTTTTCGAATGTCATTAGTGCCTTATAATAGGTTCAATTTATATCATTCCCATCCCTGTTTTTTCATCTCTGCTAATTGTTATTATTCATTTCTTTCATTTTTTACACTGTTGTCTTGTTTTTAATTTTTAATTATCATAGGACTTTTTCTTTTACCTTGCTAATTGGTCTAGGTTTGAAAAGACTGGTTCTGTCATTCTTTTTCTCCTAGGCAGCTACAAGGGATTTTTTAGGCAGGTTCTTTTCCATTGGTAGGCAAGCTCTCTTCTGGGCTAATTTGGGCAAAAAAGCACTTGCTTTTAGGTCAGTATGAGCACCTTTTTTTGTAGTGTGATTCACAGAAAAGCTCTCTGGTATTGACCTGTAAATTTCCTTCTGCACTAGCATGCAGGATTCATTTGGTATTGGCATGGAAATGGGACCTCTGTTCTACAGTTGATATGCAAACTCTTTTCTGTTTGGAAGAAGATGAAAGCTCCCTTCTGCTCTGGCTTGCGAGGTCTTTTTTTATATGGGCTCTCCTTTCTGTCACCCACCAAACACAAACACACACACCATTTCTTTTCCCTTTCCATGTACAAGAATGTTCCAAGTCTTGGTTATCACAGGGCTGCAAGATGTTATTTGCATGGAGACGTAGATCAGCATCTTGTTGGGGTTTTTTTTCTGCCAGTGTAAATGGGACTGGCTTAAATAATTCCACTGACATTCTGGGGGCAAAAAACATTTTGGGAATGGCCATTTTTGAGGAAAATTCTGACACTTAGTTGTACTTGGCAAAATAATGTATTTTGGGTCTTAGAGGGGAAATCATAAAAAAATCTGTGCAAAAATACAAGTTGTTGGGAAACAATAATTGTCCAGCTACCTTCACTTGTAGACAGATGAAGAAACACTTGTGGGAAGTCACCCCAGGGTGACTTCTTGCTCCTGGAGGAAAGCAAAGCTTGTAAAAATGGAAATGTTGTAATCTCTCTCCCACTGCCAGCAAGAGCGGACTGTGGCACTGCAGGGACACTTGGAAGTTGATTCTCACTCCTGCTCAGTTCAGCCCTACTGACTGCAAGATCCTGCCTTCAGCTTCCTGCTGGCATTGGTGCACAGGGACTGCTCAGGAAGCTTCTTTCAGTGTGCTAACCAGGCAGGAAGATCTTCACTTAGCAAGAGACCATCTTAGTAAAGAAGAGAGTCCTGGTTTTCTTCACAGCAGTACTGGCAGAACTCCTCCTTGCTCTCCGCCATTGGAGAAAGACACCGTCACTATGATCATGAGTAACAACTGCTGACGTTCGAAAGGATCTTTGCATCAGTCTCTCTTGTATGGCAACCAAAGGTTTCATAGCCAAGCTGTCAGGCATGAGCTATGGGATAGTTTTATTAATTTGTCCTTTAATGGTGTTTTTCATTTTTCCTGCTGAGGAGATTTGTTCTCTTGGGTCCTGCCTAGAGGTCCGCACTGTCTCGACTTCTCCTCCACCAACTGCAGTTTATTTTGTATTAGTTTGTGGATACAAACACAAGTGTTTCTTACTTCCTACTTAGCCTGAAGATCCCCTGTAAATAACACAGAGCAGAGCTCAAATTAAGCCTTCAGTGGCAGTGCTCATCAGCAGAGTCCTACCTGACACACTGCCAATGTGTCGCCTGGCCCTGGGAGACCTCTCATTCTGTTTAATGTACTGCTGGCTCCAGGCAGCTTTCTGCTCTGTGATGGACAGGCATGGCTTCATCAAAGGTTCTCCAGAGCCTTAAATCAGGAATGATACAACCTGTATCTACAAGATGCCAAGAACCTACACTGATGCCTGATAAGAGGAAGGCCTTTTACTCACCCCTCTCTATATTTAGCAGCATTCCCAGGCAGTGTTTCTAAAATTACCAGCTACAGTAACGTGATTCATACCCCATCACCGCCAGCAATGGATAAGAAGAGTGTAAATGACATGCAAGAGGAAACCATGAGCAGTATAGCCCAAATCAGGACTGTAATGGTTTATTCTTTAGTGCTTGTGTTGACATCTATGCCAAGCTTTCACAGAAAAGCAGTTATCTGATCTCGGAATCTGCTCCCTCTCACAGCAGTAGGTGGGAATGTCCCAAGCTGCAAGAGCTGCAGAGAAAAGGCTTGAGACTGTTTTCAAGCCATGGGGTTGGATGAGTCTGGGTATGATCCAAGACAAAAGATGTGCACAAATTGTCATCGCAAGGACACCGTGCTGCCTGGGACACCGTGCTGCCGTGACTGCTGGCACCAGAGCTGGCTCTCTGCTATCTAAGCAGGGTCTCCATCCACAGCAAATTAATGGCAGACAGGTAAAGCATCTGTATCGACTGTAGGAACCCATTCCTGAGACAGGAAGAGTGGTGTGATGTTTGTCAGAGTCTGCCCTGAATTGCTCTGGAAAGAGGCATGACTGTGCAATCAGTCCAAGGGCTGGAGCTGCTACAGGTAAACACCATAAACATCTAAATCTTTTAGGAGGTTCAGTCTGCATATCTGGGCCATTATGGGATATTACTGAAAATGCTTATTTGAAAAATTACCCTCTGAACCACTACAATGTAGCAAAGGAGCTGTTTTGCTCAGATAAATAATAATTGAAAACTGAGGCAGAAACCTGCAGCCATAGCCGTCTGTGTTGTGATCTTGTCAAATCTCATCACCTAATTACTAAGGGGCCTTGCTGGTCTGTGAAAGAGAGACCTGCAGAAGAGGCAGAGAGCCTCAGAAATCAGTATGCATTATTCTGAGGGAGAGTTCTGCTCTCAGAGTTAGTGCTGAACCAATCCCTCAACAGAATTAAAGGGAGCCGCGCTTCTAGCCATGCTTAAAAAGAAATGAAAATGCTGATATCCTTAATTACTGTTGCCACTAATGGCTCTTGTGCCACAATGGGGTATTTATCCTGTTTGCCCTGATCAAATTAATATCTGAGAATTACTTCCCACCACTATGAAATATCCCTCCATCTCATCTATACAAGGATTTCGAAGGAACACTGTTCTTCATACTTCCACAAATGTTTCCCTGCGGTTTCAAATAGCTGTTCCACAGCCAGGGTGGAATGGTTATTGCCACAAATATGGGCAAAGCACGCTTGGACTCTTTAGAATGAAAGCACATATGTTTCCTATAAGAAATGATGTCATTGTTATCGTCTACCATTGTGACAAGTTGCTAAAGACCAGAAATGAGAGCAGTAATGAAGCTAGAAAGAGGAAAGAGACCTGAAAGGCATCTAAAACTCTTACACACACTGCAGGGTATTTTGCCAGCTGGATCGCTCTTTGGAGGTTTGTTTTGGTGACCAGAATAAGTCCATATTCATCCACTATTGCAATGGCCACAGGCAGAAGAGAGAAGGAAGGAAACTCTCACCGCGCACTGTACAAAGATCTTGAAAAAAGCTCAGACCAAGCTATATATCCGTACAATCTCTGCATAAACCACACACACCAAAAAGCAAAATTCCAATGGGTGGCAGCAGAGCCAGGCAGCACTTCACTTTTCTCTAACATTTTGACAAAACCTAGACAGTAGAGAAGTCCTAAGAACACAATGGTATTTATTTCCATTAACACTGGTGAGGAATATGGGTCTGACGGAAAAGGGGTTGAGTTCTTAACATGAGGGGTTGAATACAGAAACCCAGTAATCATCCTCTCACCCTCTCTCAGTAACAGTTACAGTGTATGCATAGTTTCCTTCATTATATTTCTTCTATTCAAATAATTTTCACTATCTTCACAGAAATTCCACATATTTCCTTTAGGGATTTGATTAATCTCCATGCAACCTCCTCAGCCCCAAACGGGGCAGCAACTAGAGAAGGCAATGGTAGCCACATCAGGACTGGAACAACACAAGGGCTAATAACTGCTCCCCAGAGATGGGGTAGGGGGCATAATTTTAAAATCAAAGTGAAATACAGTTATGAGGTAATTTTATTCTCTATTAACCCAATCAATAGAAGGGTCCCATATGCCATTAGCAGGGACTTCAGATGCTGAAGACGTTGTAAGGGGTTAGATAAAGATGTTTCTGTGTTCATTAGTGCTGACAGCTCAGGGAAAGAGAAGGAAGGAGAGAAGAAGGGTGAGAGAGAGGAAAAGGAACTTCAGGATTGGGACACAAGGAGAAAATAAACTACCTATCAACATGTAAATAGTATAAAATTCATGTGCAAATGTGACAAGATATACTAAGGCAGTGTATTAAGTCAGGGACAGGAAATTATGTGGGTGAATATCTTCGGTCTCATTCCACTCAGTGGTGAGTTCAGGGGTGACCTTGCTAAACAAAATCTAGATATACATAGTGCAAACAATGGTGAGGAAGGGATGACTGTGCTCCTGCTTGTGACCCACAAAGCTGTTGAGCTGTCAACAGCCAACAACTGTTGAGCCTGCAGCAAACATCAGTCCACACGCCAGAGTGACCTGTACTGAAATTTGTCTTCCCTGGTAGAAAGCTTCTGGGAGAGGGGCAGAGCTGATGCAGGCAAAGGACCTCTCCCAAGGAGTCTCAACAGCGCTTCTCACTACCATATGTAGGTCTAGCCAATATTATCTAGCAGTTTAGAAATCTCAAGATTCACACACAATGGCAGCAGCAGTCAACAAAAACCCCCTAATTTATAAAAGGATGTTCAAGTGCATCATCCATCTTAAGTAAAAATTCAATATTTCCCAATACAAGTTGTTTTGATTTAATGACTAGGGAAAATCACCCCTTCCCTACTTCCTAGTACATTTATTACCTCAAATGGATCCTGCATCATTGGAAAGCAGACAGAGAAATGTTAACAGAAATGCTGGGAACACCTTGGAAAGCATCCTCTTGGGAGGAGGAAGTGGGAGCATCTCCCTGTTCTCCCACAGGGTGTGGTGCTTGGCTTGTAATCTGAGCCTTCCTTTCACTTCTAAACTGGAAAAGTGGATCATATTTCCTGTTATGACCCAAGGGGAGACTCAGCACAATTTCCACTGAGAAAAGTGGCTAGAGGTGTAAGGGCTCTGTAGCTGGGAGAGGAGCTGGGAGGAAGCATGGACTGATGCTGGTGGTGAACAGGATGTGGCTGTGCTTGGAGAGACCTCTTCCTCCTCATCTTCCTGAGTTTTTGATGAGCAAAGCGTAGCTCTCCCTAAGGAGACAAGACCTCTCCTTGGTCATCGGGGTGCATTTAACTTTCCTGGAAATCTCCCTTTTCCCTCCTGAATCCTTTAATCTCCCAGTAATGTAGCCTCCCTGTGCTGTTTACTAACCACATGCAGGCAGCCAGTCTCTGTTCTTGCTCAGGACATTAATAAAACGCCTGCCCACCCATGCAACCAAACACAAAGGGGGCTGCTAATGGCATCTTCCTTTTGAAGTGAAATCCCAAAGCTTTCATTTGGTTCATGTTCCTCCCTGATAAAACTCTCCTGTCTCTGTCTCAATATGGGGCGCTCTTATCTAGTCTCACTTGGGGGTAGCAGAAGCTCTGCGGCTGATCTGGGGAGTGCTCTACCTCCCTTCTGGTAAGGAGGAAAAGCCAGCAACCACAGCACATACAAACCAGATGTCTCAAAGGGAACATATGACCATCATTATTCTTGAGGCAAAAAGGAATGCATATAACATATCAGAAAGGCAGGGAAACAGCCAACCTACAGATGTAAGGAACTCTTTGAATATCCCTAGGATCAGCCTGAAAGATGAATTTTGGGGACAGGGATCCACAGACAAATCCTGGGCATTGCAATGCAGCTTTGGGACATGGCAGCATTATAGTAAATACTAAGCTACTGTGTTCATTTGTGAGATAATGTGTTTACACAGAGAGCCAGATAGATACACTTTGGGAGACAGACACAACTAGAGAATCGCATCCATACATTTTCACCTCAGATTCTGGTGTGGTAGTTCTGCAGCTATAAGGCGTTTGTGTTTCTCAGTATTGCATCTAAACCTGTAGCACACTCGTCCGTACAGAAAGGCAGCTACTCGGGGAGGCTGAGGCAGCCTACTACAGAGGAGACCACACTGTGCTGTCTCTCACCCGGAGGATTTGAATTTGTAGTTTCATTTTTTCTTTCCTTCTCTAAAGATTGTGAAATCCTTCGGATTCGTCTTTGGCAAACGGGAACGTCCAGGAAAAGAACAACAGATGGGGGAAAAACCTACTGATTGCATTTCCTTGGTACTCCACTGTGGTCTCAATTGACTTCACAGATTAAGCCAAGAAAACAGGAATCTTCAAAGGATCCTAATCCAGTTTAACAGGAATTTGAACATCCACGCCGGGAAAAATTCAGTTCTCCACATAAATACAAATGATGCAATTGCTAGATGAACCACAAAAAATCCATTCTGGGAATAAGGAGAACATCTGAGACACACCTAACTGCCAGTGAAAAATTAATGACTCCTTTTATGAAATCTTGTTCTTAGTAATTATTAATATAGTCCACATATTTATGTAGATGCTAGGAGTTTCCAAACAGGGTTTATCAGCCCTACTCCCAGTTATTTCCATTCCAAAGATGCCCACACTGTACTACAAGGAATTGAAAACTGATGCGGAACATCCTGGCCTGTGAACTCAGAAGGAACTGCCTGCATCCATTCCCAGCTCCTCGCAGAGGCACCACTTCTGCACCTCAGAAAGCCTCCTTGAGCACAGGGGATGTGGTCTCTAAGGGGATGGAAATGGGTTCTTCTTTCCTACCATGCTACCCTGGTTTTGTTCTCCCCCTGCTGAGCCTGGGTGACATGTTTCCATTGAGTTCACTGATTCAGCAAGATCGAGCCCTTGGTCTTAAATAACTAAAGACTGCAAACTGAATATTGTAGCCATGGCAACAGGCGGCTCAACTTTAAACTCTCTGATATATAAAAAGGCAATCTTCTTTATTTTTTCTCTCTGCATTTTTATATTTCCAGAACTTACAATGGCAATAATGGCCTCAGGCCCTAACCTCCACCAGCCAGCCATTAACTTCATGGAAATGCCTTCTCCATCAGCCCCTATTGTCAACAGTCAGCACCATTCCACAGAAACCATAGGGTCTCACCACACTAACACGACTGGATGTCTCAGCCGTGCCACAGCCCTTTGCAATCCTGCTACAGACGTATTTCCTGATCGTGACAAGGGAACTGGGACCCCATTTAGAGAGGCTGCACGGCTCTGTGGTGCTCAAAACTTCCTCTTGGAAAATGGGGAAAAAAAGTGTCTCTCATCAGACTGATTGCCGTTGTGTCCTGCACACAAGCTCACGGGTAGGTGCACATGCCTCTGCCTCCCCGGCTCATCCCAGTTGAGTCGCTCCCCATCTATCGTTCCCTGAATGGAGCAGGAATACTTGCATGCCTCTGTTTTATTTGGTTTCCTGTTTGTGCACCAGAAGCATTGGTAATGCCACTGAGAAAACACTGGAAATAGTGGAAATAGCTCTTTGCTAACTGCTGCTAAAGCACTGTCAAAAAAGGGAGCTTTTGTATTTACGGAATTTTTTTTTCCCCTCAAATTCTTACCAAAACTTTCCCTCAAGAGCTAAGGCTGGATCAATGACACAAATGAACTGTTGAGCATGTGTAAGGCACTGCTCACCTATTTATAACAGAACAGAAGGCCTCACTTGTACACACAGTTGCGTCCTTGACTCTGTATTCAGCAAGTGGTTTAACCTCTTTGTGCCTCAGTTTCTCCTTCTGTTAAAAGGAAAAATGGTAATTCCATCTCTTCTAGCGCTCATGAGATTCATTTCACTAGTAATGTCTGTGTAGTACGTAGAGACAGGAGGATGAAAGGCAATGGTTGCAGGTATTATTATATATCACTCTCAGCAGATAGCTATTTCTACAGTAGGTTAAATTCTGGCCCAAAAAGTACTTGACTGTGTCCCTTTAAGGTCACAAGCTATTATGATGTTGAAGACTAAATCCTTTGTACATGATCATGAATAAATGAATTGAGTATCACTGCCCGGCCATGTGGGATATGGAAACGATACTGAATATTATCAGCCTGAACTATCAACATCCATCAGCTTTCCCCTTGCTCATCTCTCAGCTGTCGCAATATGAAACCCACTCTGCCCCGAGATTTCAAACGACTGGGGCTAAACAGCAAAAACATTCGGTGACTAAATTTGCCAGAGAAGGTCTCAGTCACGAATGACTAAAAACAAAATTATAGAGCAATCTCGGCTGACTGAGAGCAGAATGAAATGTGATTCATTTTCATCCACCCGGCAGGGACTGCAGGGGGAAAAAAAAAACCAAAACAAAACACGACTAGGTTAACCCCTTCCCTGCCAGCAATGTCCATGCTCGCTGGGCTGATGCGCATGCGGTTTGCATTACTGAAATATCAGGTCTTCTGCTTGTTTTGTAAGGCAGCTCATAGCTTTTATTACTCAGGTAGACCAGACCCGTAGGTGCACTGTGCTGAAAAGCTGTAGCACAGTGTTCTTTAATATCACATGCAATACACAGCAACACTAACTATAGACCCCACTGTCCTCTACCAAGCAAGACACCACTCCCTGCCCCAAAAAACTTCTAGTCTAAAGATGAAAGACAAAAGCTGGACAATGACAAAGGGTGATGGGATAAAACATCTGTCAGGCAAAGGGGTCAGCATTGCACCACCTTGCAGGAGATAAAGGAGAGTTGTAAGGTGGGGAACAAAGGAGGACAATGACATAGTTTTCTGAACACTTACAGGAAGGACCTCGCATGTGATGAGCAGCAGAGGAGAAAACACAGAGATGATAGTCAAAATTTGACTAAGAGACAATGGAGATTGGTCTCATGGGGGTACAGGTGGATGCTCTGGGCAGAAGTCATCATTGCAGGCTGCCCAAAGCACCCACGCTGCATTCAGATCTTGAGGATCACCACTGGACTCAGCTGCAGGCCTCTCTGAGGAACTGAGGCAGCTAGCGGTGCTCAGACCCCTGCACTGTGCAGAACTCTGTGGCAAATGTCCCCCTGCAATTTCTACCCGTGATAGGAAGTGGGCAGGTGAGACACTGCTGGCGTTTGGTTCACCATCAGCCAAGGCTGTGTGGTTAGCCACAGGCACCAGGTGGCTCTGTGCTCTGGGTGACCACCCGCTTGAAAAAACAGCTTCAAAGCACATCAGGCCTCCCTAGGCCCAATAGCCCTTTAGAGAACAAAACAAAAGTAAGAAAGATTACGTTTTTAACAGTAAATATCACAGATGATCTTCAGCATTTTCTCTGACACTTGTCCTAAAAGTAGAGTAGCAAAGACTGACAAACCAGCAAAAAAAAAAAAGCAAACAATTAATAATTTATTAACAAATCAAAAGCAAAGGTTCTGAAAGGTCATACAGTGACCTCTCTGGGAACAGGCACCTCTCAGTAAGTCATCCTCCCTGATGCAGCATTGTTCCCGAGGTCAGAGACTGAACTAGGATACAACAACTTGTGCAGGGGTTGCTCCGTGGGTGCCTGATACCCACGCGTCAGCACCGCGCTGGAAATCTCCAGTATAACCACTGCAGCAGTCAGAGATACTGGGATACTGCAAGTCAAGCTAGTGGGTGATACACACGATACTCAGAGCGAAGCGGAAGCACGGGTGAAGTGCTGGAGAAGGAGCAATTTACTCAGAGCTGCACAAATGCTAGGTAGAAGTCAGACATCCCCTGCCATGTTTTCCGAATGCTGGATAGAAAGCTCCCTAAACAACTCCCAGATTAAATCAAGAGGTCAAGCCAGGGGCAGGATGACAAAGACCAAAGCAGCAACTTCCCAAATCAACAGCTTGTACAGGGTAAAGGAATGGCCCAGGACAGGCTCGGCTGATGCCAAGTGCTTTCTGCTTTAGGCACACTGTGGTACAATTCACACGCTTGATTTGGTTTCCTTCCATAAATGGAGAAAGTTCTCAGCAACCTTAAAAAAACTGTTTTAAAATCACCCAGGTTTACTGCTTCTTTAGTCAGTTTAGTCATATCACTATGCTCTTCAAACAACATCAGCAAAACCCCTGATCTTTCATTACTAGCAAGCAAGAAGAAGAAAAAACAATGAAAATACCAGAATCGTAGGTATTTGGGTTTGCTGAGGTGTTACAAAGAAGAGAAATCTCTATTCATATTGGAAGGTTATGGTCTGCCTGGGCCAAACACAGCATTTTGGCAAGGCTATGTGTCTTAGTAGAATTGCCAGAGCTGAACCGCTTCTGCTCCGTAAGACGGCTTGCACAGAGCTAGCTCAAGTTTCATGGCTGGGTATGGTGGAGCTGCATAAAGAAATACCCAAAGGTTCCCATACTGCATTTCCAGCTTGAAATTGGTTCTCTTCTCACCTGTCTTTTAAACTATCTTGTTGTGTTGATTAGATCTAATGAAAAAGATTTGCTTTCCTTTACGGTCAGCAAAATATCAACATGCGTGTAACTAAACGAGAGTAATTGGCCAAATCCTTACACCAGTGAAATGCCTCCTGAACACCACAATGGTTCTCTTGTTCTCTGTTATACCTACACAAATCCACCAGCTTCAATGGAGCAACACTTGTGTAATGGAGAAAAAAAAGGGAATTTGGCCTAACGCAAGTCTTTCAAGAGAAGAGACTGAATAATAGGGCTGTGAATTTTTCTGATTACTAGTTATTTTAGGAACCATATGCACAGGCACTTTCTGACTCATGTTGCTGTCAGTGAAGGGCAGCTGTGCTGCAGCAGACTGAGTCCAGGAGTCTAGTCCTGACTCTGATTCACAGAATGACCTTTTGCAAACCACTGACCTCTGGGGTCAAGGCACTCTCTGTGAAATAGGATTGACGGTATTGCCCCTCATTATCCAGTGCTTAGAGACCCTCAGAAAAGATTGCTATGCCAGTGCAAAACCAGGGCTCCAAGCTGCCTGTCTACCCTCGGACAGGCTGAAGGGGTAGGATGAGGCAGGCAAGGCTAGGCTGGATTTGAAGGTGGGAGTCCAACATGGTATCCTTTAAGGAAAAGAGACACAGTAATAAAAGAAGATGAACAAACGCTTCCTAGTGTCTGGCTTAAAATGGAAAGGTATTTGCCATTTCTAAATATATAGCATTTGCTTTGGTTGTAATTTGCTTCGCTTGCTTAAAGTAAAGCCAAAGGATGCAATTAGGATTTCATGCAGATGAAGTTCCGTTGTATTCTGTAATATGAAATCCATTTCCTGGACCTGGAACCACATGCCACAACCTGTTCACTGCATGAACAGAAGCTGTAATGGAAATTATTTTCAAAATAACACCCAGAATCACAATCAGCATCGGTTCCCCTCAATAATCTGTGCTGGATGGATACACGCTGACCATCATTACTTGTCTAAGAACTTGCCATCCAGAGAAAGAGGGAGCAAGCAGAGAAGCGCAGTGACCTTCTAGGACCACACAAAATGCCACTGGCAGCCAGGGGAAGGGGTCAGGGTGTCCTTGCTCATAGTCCTAATTTCTGCTTTCCCAAGAGAAATATGTTACTACTTTTCCTGTCAGACAGTAAATTTGCACAAAATAGTATTTTAGCAGAAGATTAAGAGAATAAAGCTATTGATGAGACTGCACTGAATTTGCAGAGCAGTATTTGCAGCAAATCAGGGGAGCATTTCCAAAATGTCAAAACAGTTACTTTTTATATCTTTTTGTACAAAATATTTCCTTATTGCTTTAAAATATTTTTTGCTTAGAAAATTGATTTGAAGTAAAAAAAGAGAGGGTAAAAAAAAAAAAAACCAACCTGGGAGAAACGGACAAATAAGCTGAAAACTAAGGAAAAATGTTCGGCTCCCACAAATCCAGAATTGCAATTCTAGTGTTTTTTGGTTGAGCCACAGAACCAATAAACTCATCATCTTCCCAACTTTGCTGCTGACATTTTAAGCCACGTCCTCCATTGAAGGGACTGCTGTTAACAGATCCACCTCTTTACATATCCTGTAAGCCTAGTGACAACACTGTGCTTGGGACATTCCGTGTGGGAGCTCCCGTGAGCACAGTTCTGTCACCAGTCTTCTCATGGACCTCCTAGACTGTGAGAAATTAGTATTTTCCAATATTAAGTAATTGTTTTTCATCTGCAGCTCACATATTGAATAAACACGTGATAAAATTGAGCGCAGCTCCTTCTGATGTCCAAGAGCATTTGTGCAGTCAGGTAAACTCACATGGTTCATCCTGGTTTCTTAGAGACCATGTTGAACTTGGTGGTTACTGACACCAAAACCACACTCGGGCTCAAAAAACACTTGCAAAATTAATGGGAACTTGAAATCCAAATGCAAGAAAGGTAATTTTAAAAACCGATCTTTCTTCACATTCAATCTGTAGTCCCAGGGGACCCCAGTTATTTAATTACCACAGAAGACTGCTCTGAAAGGTTGAGTAAAGGCACGTAGTTCCACTTGAAGGGACAGGTACGTGCTCCTGGGACTGAGGGCAGGGCAGAAAGTTAAGGGAAATTTTCAGGACAAGCTGCAATCTCTTCCTCTTTGTGCTTTTTCCATTGTCAAGGCAAACTGGTTTTGTTCAAAGCATAGCTCGTGCCCTGGTTAGAAGGAAGCCAGGTGAAGATGTGATGGCATGGACTGCACACACGCGTTGTACAAGTCCTAAATATAAATTTGGGCAGCTGCCCTACTTTGCACCCTGCACTGCTGGCTTACAAGCAAGCTTGTGTATGTTTGCACCTGCTGCAATTGCACCTTCCACTCACACTGCAGATGCACACTACAGGGGTAGTGTCAGTGGTGCAAGGTACATTGCACCAGTTTACCAACATGCACCAGCAGATCCCTGACTGCTCCCAGGGAGACAAAGCTGACTGGAATTTTACTGCAGTGAAACACATGCCATGCTGCACTGCCCCTTCCCTCAATCTACAATATTAACAGTTGCGTCTGGCAGCGGATGCACTTGTCTTTCAGGCTGACCCCTGCTTCCCTGCCTCAGCTCACCACAGACCGGGCAGCAGGAAAATCCCCCAGTACTTGGGGGTGCGGCGGGACTCTCTGCCATACATCCGCAGTTCCACACTTGGGGCCCAAGAGTTTCAGAGCAAGGGATGGTGCAGAGTAATGCATGGCAGTAAGGAGAGAGCTTGGGCGTTACAGGTCCCACAGAAGGAGCTTGCTGGTCTGTGCTGGTAATAGCCTCCTCTCACTCCACACTGCACAGAAATATCTATTTACTTAAGAGCCATATGTTGTGCACAACTCTCTTGAGAGATGGGCCGGGGCTCCTGTACAGCCACTGGGCATTTAGGGAGCAGAGGGCCTGGGGAAAAGGATGGGGCTTGTTTATTTTTCCTTGTTACCTGCAGCATTTCCATCTCAGACTGCCTAACGGAGAGTGCTTCCAAGCTTGTGCTCTCTGAAGGCCTGGCCCCATTCAGCTCACGGACAGCGGAAAACAATTTAGGTCTTGCAGCTACAGCAGGGTGATGCAGCTGATAAGCGAACTTCAAGGTTAAATAAACTGTTCTGTGGGCAGAGGATTGGGAAAGGATCTCCACAGAGCCAAGGAGCAAGGTGGGAAGCACAGGCAGTGGAGATCGGGCAGGATGCAGATGCTTCCCTGAACCCAGAGAGACTTGCCCGAGGCCACTGCAAACTGGAAAGCTGATTCACAAATAACGTCCTATTTTTCATCATTGCTGTTGTGCCTTGTATAAGGGAAAACAGAATACAATTTTTGGCTGGGCAATACTATAACAAGTGAAAAGTAAATTAAAGATTTTTTTTATACCTTCATAGCATCTTCCAGTCAAAAAAACTTGGTGTGCTTTAGTCCTATCATCTCAGTGATGCCAAAAAAAGAAGTGCAAATTTCTATATGAGGGGATGTCTTCTCTGTAACATATTTCAGCAGCTTTGTCGCACAAAATGACATTCACCCCGCAGGCAGGCAAACAAACCCTTTCAATCAAACAGTCCAAATGCAATGGCATTACATATTTCATTTATTTGCATGCCACATCTACAAGAACTTTGTATCATCCGGTACTCTGTCATCACACTACTGTCCACAGGAAGGAGAGCTTATCATTCCCACATCACACAGCAAAATTCCTGAGGGAAGAAGCATATTACCCATGGTCTACTATTAAAAGTCTGGGAACAGACCTTAGGGGTTGCTGCCCAATTCTCCTTTCTACATGTCAGATATTCTTCCATCATAAACAGTGCACTTATCTCTGCTCAACAGGCCCAGATCCTAGAGGAAGGCAAACCCCAGTTTTATCTGTGCTATCAGTCATGTAACTTTAGTGGGACAGTAAAGAGGAAAGTTGCACTGCGTAGCTGGTGCTTTGACACTGCTCTTTTAAGACATCCGTAGGGACTGGGCAAGCCCGTATTTCATACAATCATGCTATTACTATTTCTCTTCGATAACTGCTTGCTGCTAGCAAAGAGTAGAACTCACACATCACATCCACCCTGCAGGGAGCTGAGATGGAGTCTTGCCATTTAGGACTCTCTCTAGTACAAATATAATCAGTGAGAAGGAGTTTGGACTTGATGGTAGATCACCATTCAGGTGATCTCTAGATTCCTTGAGACAGCTTCTTATGTCCTTCAATTTTCTCATACAATTATTTTTTTTCATACAGAGACTCTGATGTAAGTATGTAATCCTTGAGACATCAATTTGCTAGGTTACTCTGGCACTACATTTCCTCATAAAATTGTCAGTACATTACACACAGTGACTGTACAATAACTCCTGCAGTAAATGAGTCAGGATGGTCACTGGCACTGTCCTCATACGACGATGGGAGAGCTGGGAGCTTGCAGCCTACCCACGGGAGATCTTGCAAATTGCCATCATTGTGTATAAATAGAAAGGAATGCAGAGACAACTGTCAGCCAAGGTCCTGCTGACTCAGTGCCACCTTGTGTTTTTACCAGGAAGCACAGAAGCACACCGAGGATCGTCAGCGAGGGGCAGAGGGTTTCTGAGGAAGGGCTCAGCCTACTTTAATCTGTGATATTCTGGGTTCACTCAGAGCAGTCATTGAACATACCCAAGATGCCTTTCTCCCACAGGAACTCTATGGCTCTCAGCCATCCCAGCCTTCCTGGAGGAGAGCTGGCTTCACTGGGGCAGAGTGAGGCACAGAAGGGTAGAAGTTTTTTGCTCAGCATCACAGCCAGTCAGTGGAGAGCTTTGAAGCAGGGCTTTTGTTTTATAATGGTGACCTACAAAGTCTAACCTCTTTTTTCCAGACTCCTTTGAGACAGAAATATGTGGGCAGCATTAGTAAATGTCATTATACAGACTCACAGGATGCTACACAGAACAGAGTAAACTTGTCCATGTTTCTTTCTTCTTTTTTTCTTAGTGGCTGGCTTTGCAGAGAAGCAGCCCCAGAGGGCCATAATGCTGCCACTCCTCAGGAGCCCTGGTGTGAGTGATGGAAGCCCTTGTTTATCTGCTGGCTTCCACTGAGGTAGGAACATGCTAACTCAAATGACAGAGAACTGTATCCATCTTTGCTCTCATCTTCCCTGGGGAGAGGATGGCTTGTGCAGTCTTACACCACTGCTGCTCTGAGCAGGTGGCCGATGGTGCCGGGAAGGCCCCCATGCACCCCACATCCCATGGGGCTAACTCTAACTCTGCACTAGGCAGCACTGAGGGGAGGCTGGTGGCCCTGGCAGCCTCCCTCTGCTCCTTATATCTTCCTAAGTCACAGATAAAGAAAAAGCAGCTCAGTGTCAACTTTCATTTCAGTTCTTCCCCAACTCTTTTAAAAATCATTCATCACTTCAGCACTGAAATTCTTCCTTAGGTTAACTTTGCTGCTTTCAAAAAAGAAGGATATGACGACTCTGCCTGGAACTGGGCAGGGCAGGCACCTGCAACTCTGCCCATGCTCCACAGTCCTGGCCTGCCACCATCCCATCACGGGGCCTGCCTTGATCTCCTCCTGGCTCTGCCAGGGTCCTGCATGTGATGTTCTAACCCAGAACTCCTCCCGCTCTTCCAGTCCTGCAACTCTCCACTCAGCTCTGCCTATACTTCTCCCTCAAAATCTGAATGCAAGCCTCCTGTTTATGAGTAAAAGCCTGCATAGTAATTAACACAGGTTCTAAGACTACTTTCATTATCTAATATTTTAATTTTAGAAATAAATAGCCATAGAGACAGCTGCAGAGATATAGATCCATAAATACGTCCTCTTGTTTCATTGGAAAATCAGTGCTACAGAATCTTTTCTAGCCTAACCATAAGCAAAGAGTATTAACAGAAAGCCTCACTTTCCCATTTAGTACTCATCAAGTACACGGGACCAAATCTTTCCCCAGAGTAAGGCTGCTGAAGTCAAATAGGGCTTACATCAGAGATGAATTTGGCACTCTGCTTTTACCGAGCTTTACAGCAGAAATTCAGACACATTCTCGGGCATATTTGCACTGAACACACTGAAAGCATGAGGCCACAATCAGAAGAAGAGTGAAGTCTAAATTCTGACACCATTTCCTGGCTATGACTTCTGCATCAGCCTGTCTGATGCGCCCTTACAATGTCCTCTCCTCAAGAGAACGGAGAACATTAGGAATTGTCTGCAGAGGAGGACACATCTTCCTCAGTGTAAGGCCAGGCATCCGTTTGCACAAGAAATTTGAGAAAACACAGGATAAAACAGTCTACATAAGAAAGCCACTGCTGGATCGCTGTTTTCACAAGCAGAGGCCAAGTTTCCACAAGTTAGAGTCCAGCTTACTGAAGCTGAGCACATCCTTAACGCTCACCCAGCCCCTCGTCACCAGCAGGCTGAACTCCTTTACTACGCTAAACTGCTAACGCACATTGGCCTAAGCTCAACTCCCAGGCAGAAACTTTGTCTCTACTGAAGGCAGTGGAAGCTTTGGGATTAGTTCCAGTTCACCAGAATTTCATGTCTCTCACCTGGTTTCTGTTCTTCCCTGTTATTTGCTATCAAGGTGCACAGGATGAGAGGCTGTTCACTGAATAATAAATGGCTGCAGGTAAGTTGAACCTGTAGGAGCAGTCCCTTCCAACAGCAAAAGGAGCATGTGGACATCAATAACCCCCATCTGATCCTGTTCTTCTATTATCAAACAGGACTCAACAAACTTGAAACTGCTGAAATGGATCTGAACACTCTGGATTTTCTGACGTACCTTCTTTTATACAGTGTTTTCTTATTGCAGATGCTAAAAGTGAACCCTTCTGCTATGAAACACTGATTCCACATAGAACTTTCTGTCTGTAGGAAGAAAGAAGCTCATTATAATCACCTGAAAAAATTTATCTTCTGAGTTTTGATTGCTCCTGATAATTTCATTTAGTCAGTGCTAGTTCATTAATTTACCGAATACATATATTTCAAAATTGCATTTCATCAAGCTTTATATTTATATCAAGCTGCAAAACAAAATTGCCAAGAGAATCAATCTGCCAAAAGGTGGAGATGGGGCATAAGCCCATTTCACCCAGGGTCTACGCGTCAATGTGACTTCAGCTCAACATCATCAAGTATAATGGTGGCTGAACGGTCTATGTGCAATATGCCAGCAATCCCCATCTAGCTCTTCTGAGAAAACAATCTATATTGGAGAAAGCCACTATCAAAACTAGAGAGCAGAGAGACTGACCAGACCTTTAAAATACACCCATTAATTCACCCCTAGAGCAAATACCTCTAGTTCAGGAGCAAGTCACATTGGAAGGAGAGATGGTGATCGGGAAGTGTCTCCTGTTCTGTCCATGATGCACAAGTTCTGTCACTAAATAAAGAACCTCATTCCCCGGAATCCTTCAAGCCAGGACCTTTCACCCAAAGTTAATCAATTTTTAAAGTTGAAAGCCCAACTTCGAGATGGAAAAGAGAGTTTAAAACACTATTTCATTCTTTCAAGCTGTGCTACAAATGGCCAACACCTAGGGGGGAAACATTAACTCCCAGGACCAGTAAAAAGACATATAAATCACATAGGGAAACATCTTGGCCTAGCGGCTACTAACCCATTGGAGATAAATCTACGAAAAAATCTTCCTGGAGTTTTGCAGATTTTATTTTAAGAGAGAAGAAATAGGGGAAAGCAGTTTATTTGCTGATTTTTCTTCAAATTCAGCAGCAAGGATAAGGCAGTATTATACTATCTGTACAATGCACCTTTCCCTACATCAACAAAACACACAAAAAATTGTCATATCCTTTACATTAAGCTGTAAAGCTGTTACAGAATTTTGACATTTTAGTAGCAACCTTGCATTGTCTGAGTTTGCATTCACAGCTGCTAAGGGTATGAGCTTAGCAAAATTAGAAGTGATAGAGTATGCAGATAAAGTGTACAGAAGAGGGCACCTAGGATCACTCTGGGAAGAAACATCAGAAAAGTCTGTGCCCAGTAGCATAAATTCTCTTTCAGAGCCCAGAATGTAACCCAGGATTCAAGAGTCTCACTATCTCTTGCTGTTAGCAAGCATCTGTAAAACCCAGATGCAAAACGTTCGCCTCATTCGCCTCTGTATGCTGACCTACAAGGAAGATAACTATGTACTTCTGCTATCAGTTACTCCCACAACCTGAGTAGCAGAGGTCTATACAGCGTGTAAATGTCCCCATGTTACTGACGAATCACCTAGCAATGAATCTGAACTCACATGACAGAGTTTCTGAAGTTTCCTTTGGCTTTTTTTTTTTTTTTAAACACATGCACAGACACTTACCTAGGAGAAGCAAGGCATTGAAAAAAATGCTGACACTGCTAAGCCATGTATCTAGAAGACAGGAAATAGCAGGTGCAAATTTAACATGAAGACCTAGTAAATCTAGTTCCTTTGAACGTATTTCTGGTGATCTAGTCCTCTCTTATCCTATCACATACTACTTGCAGATAGAAGACTGACTGACATATTGCACAAGGCAGACCATTTCTTCAGCAGAGCAGGACATTGTACTGAAAGAGGATGTCTTTAGGATCTCTACTCATTTACTGCTACGATGGGAGGGTGTACAGTAAGTGAAGCAAGGAACTGAAAGGACAGAAGAGGTGGGTCTCAAAATAAATGTAGCCGAATGTCTAGAGGGGTAGATCTTCTCCTGCCTGCTAATACAAGTGTCATTTGTACAAGTGTCTTGGTTTAAGCAAGACACTCAAACCAAGTACCATGAGCGGTCTCTCACTGAGTATGCCCTGTTTTCTTGGTTCCTGACTTGAGGCCTGGGCTGTGATGTTCAGACACCCTGAACATACCTATCTACAACAAACAAAGGTGGGAGCTGTTGTTTAAATGTGTGAAGTGCTTCCAAACTCCCTGCTGCAATGTCCCTGCCTTGGTTTCCCAAACAGGAGCCCAATACAATAGATACCATCATCAACCAGCGATGTTCTAGTAGAAAGCTGGTTAATGTTTGTACAGCAGCTCACCATTACAGTGATGGGTGCCACGAAAAACTCTGTGAGAAAACGAGTAATTTTCTCTCCAGAGCAGGGTTTGAATTGTGTCCAGCAAATAAAGCCTGGAGCCATATGCCAAACAATGAGATGGAAATAAAATATTGACTAGCTGCTTATTCATAAAGCTTCATCTGTTCTGTGCACTGTCCTGAGAAAGAACTGCTGGGTAAAAGTATGAAGAGATGCATTTACTGATTTTATTGTATATCCAAAAGAAGACTCAAGCTTGTGTTTGCTAACTTTGCATTTGACATTGCCTAAGATTGGAAGCTTCCTCTGCAGTTTTTAATATGTTCATTGAAGAGTATGTACCTATGTGCAGGAGTGGTTCTGTGTTACTCTGAGTAGGATTATACTCAGAACAGGGCATTGCAATCTATTAACAGTAGTGAACTGCTAGAACAACGGTGAGAGGCAAACCAATAGCTACCTTAAAAACACGGGTGGCTTCTGCACTCAGGGGAACATACCCTTTCTCCCTCTGAATGCCTGCTTAGACCTGCTGACAGGGCAGAGAAATGCCTCTGAGGGTTTCCTGTGCCCCTCTGCCTCCCTCCTCTCCTCAGCACAGACACATGTGTTTTCCACAAGAATTCTGTCAGTGCCAGAGAGTTAGAAATCCGAGAGCAAAGGTTTCATCCAACTAACTGTGTAATCTGAAGGACAAGAGGTCAGGGTCTCAGAAGGGAATACAGAGCAACCCTGAGCATCTCTGGGGAAAGCAATGGCAAGCCCTGCACTCCATTTCTGTGCTCCTGACTTCAGTGAGCTTTGCCAGCCTTTGTGCTTCCACTCCACTGCCCCCTGGACATAGACAAAAGAGCACAGTTAAAGAAATTTACCTGCTGCCTCTATCAGAGAAGCAGGCAAACAAAAACTACAACCTCGAAACACAGAGAGGAAGAAACAATTGGTTGTCAGCTTTTAATTAATAAATTCTCCTTGGACTGTTTCTAGTTCACCTGAGCCTGATCAATATCCATTGGGGAACCTTCTAGTGGGACCAACTTTTAATTTATCTCCCTATTTCCTCTCCAGAGCCTAGGCAGCAGATCTAATTACCATGCCTGTTTACTGGTTTTGCTTCTCTTCCTCGCCTCAACGCAAGGAGGATATTATGCTTCTGGATGGGGAAACAAAGATGTTACAGTGCAATGGAAGTGCTCAGTGCAGGACCCCTGGATGCCACATGCAGATAAATATTTCTGGCCTTAATAAGTAAAGGTGAGGCTGCAGGAGAAGAGCTAAAGAAAATTAGTCACTGGGGAAACAACACCAAGCACGAGGAGACAAATGTGATCAGACACTAGGAAGGTGCATACAGGTGTGTGGAAGAGAGACAGAGAAAACTAGCACAGAGAATCCAGTTCTTGGGACTGCTGGACTCACAGACAAGAACATAAATGAGAAAAAAATCATATTAAATTTGATTATATAATGAATCTATCAGTTGTTCCACAATAGCTTTGTCTTGATTTGTTAAAAAGTGCCTAAGCCACTGAAATTCTAAGGTATTTGAGTACCTAATCCACTTAGTTCCCTTTGAAAACCCTGGCTAAAATCTCTACTCCTCCATGTCTCCACAGGGAAGAAACAACCCAATGAAATGTAATGAAGAAATGAATTGCTGACCTGGTCCTGTGCTCCTGGCAGTGGTTATTAATGAGGTAGTGTGACACACTGGTGTGCTTTAGAAATGCAAACAGCTACTGGTTATGGGACTTGGACAAATCTAGGATGCACCATTTTATAGCAGAGCTACCTTTTTTCGTACAGCTAAACCAAAGCCCTGACCAGGAGGCTGAAGCTGCCCAGCCATCAGATTTACTGGAATGCTTCACCTTGCTCTCCTTACCTGGGGATTCCCCAACCAGGAAATCAGAAAAGATGGATTACACAGCATTTTCAGTGCTACAGAAGGCCTCAGATACATTAGTGCTTCAGCCTTAGCAATGCCAAGGGCCTGCTATTTGCAGCTCCATCACCCTTCACTTAAGCTGTCCAGGCAGTGCTTTTCCAGAGTGCCAGTGGCAGTGTTTTTCCCTGTATTGTTCCCATGCTGCCATTCCCATTCTTTTTACCTTTGTTGTTCTTCCTGCTGTTAACCCTTGTACTATTGCTCTCCTGGCCTTGCACCTGCTCTGAGAATCCAGGACTTCGCTGCTGCCTTTCCTGGCCAGCCCCTGGAGGGAGTTTTCCCCTTCCCTTTCTCTCTCTCACTTTCTGTTTTTTATTCACTCCTAAAGTAGAATTGTCAGAGCTACAGACCCTGCTAAAAAACATTGTGCATCTAAGCCTGTCTCATCATACTTTGTGCAACAACAGCCATGACTGAAGTGCCACTATCATCGGGGGGGTTATTGTGTCAACCAAATCACCAGAAAAGCAAAGAGCAGCCACCAATAATAGCAAAGGCACTGGATAGTTGGGGAGAATAAGAGTATAAACAGAAGCTGTACACATACCCTTTCTTATCTCACGGACCACCCTACTGGAGATGTAATTGTCAGGTACCCACTCAAACCAGACATTGCTTGTTCCTGTGATAGAAACCTGTTAAACGGTATCGGTAAGTAAGTAGTGTGATTTTAGCTGAAGCCAGTTTATGGAGGCCATTACACTAGCAAGAAAGGAAACACAATGAAACAAAAAATTGAAAAGACTTGTGCCTTCTTTCACACTCATTTCACGTGGTAAAGAGTTAAAAGCCCTCTTGGGGAAAGCACCGTTTTGCCTGTGTCTGCATAGTTATGAGAATGCTGGCACAACTGCTGGCCCATGATGTTTTCCAACAGTTGCTACAGCACAAGATGCAAAAAAACCTATGCTGCTGTCCTTCTGGACCTGGCAGTAAAGGAGCTCAAAGTCTCAGGAGAATATGGAAAATAAGGATGCAGCTGGTGAGGATCAGACAGAGCAATAAACAGATTAAACAGCAAGCAGACAGAAGCCTACCTGACAAACAGCAGCCAAAAAGACCTGGGGATATGACAGACAAGAGGTTCATTTTCAGGTGGGAGAGGTGGGGATGTGTTCAGAGGGGTGATGTCTCATGGGGTGACTAAGTGGCAGGTGCTGCAGAACAGAGCATGTTTGTCCCATGAATGATGAAATCCAGATCAGAATTTAGAATGGGGCAGAGATGCTGAGGGAGATGGAAAAGGAGAGCCAGAAAGGGAAAAAAAAAACAAAACCAAAGAGGATTACTGAAAACAAAAGACTTTAGGCAAATCCCGCTGAATTTCTTAGGAGTGGTGTTCATGCTTTCATCTGAGCGCAAACATGGGATGAAGACATCAGCGCTCTTGACACTGGAGCCTAAAGAACTGGCTTTTTCTCAGTGCAAGCTACCAGCATGAAGAGCCTTGAACAAGAACCTACAGTACAATGCAATCAAGAATCCTGGCCCATCTTCTTTCTCTTGAACTGATACAGTCTACATTTTAACTGTCTGTGGAAAATCATTTTAAATGTCTGAATATTCAATGTCAAGCAGAGGAGCTTGACCAATGCAGCCTTGGCTAAAAGCTCTGACTTTATCCACTTGGGTTTGCAGCATTTTCTATCCTCCTGATCCCACAACTTTTACCACTCCGTGTCTACAGGCATAAGTTAGAGGCAGTGTCAACAACAGAAAAAACAAAGGAAAGGGACAGAGGCATGATTATCTGGCTGGAAGTGAAACCAGTATGGAAGGTCCTTGTGGATCTCTGTGCATCGTCAACAGCAGAAGCAGCTATCACTGTAATTACTATTGCTGTTTAGCTCCCTGAAAAGTGCTGCTTTACATTTATGCATAAAAACGTGGAGTGAGGAAAATAATCCAAAGGAGGAAGTTCAGAACCTGGCAGAGAGGATTAGAGGTACTGTTCAAACCAAATAATTTGCACTTGTTAAAAGAAACAGCTGGATTTGCTCAGTACTTGTATCTAAGTCACCTGAATAACTCATTTCAGTAAGTATGATTTCAGATTTTTACAGCACCTTTCAAGAATCTGAGAGAATTTCATAAGCACCCATTAATTAAGACTCACAGCCCTCTCGTGTGAGACAGGCAAGTACTGTTATTCCTAATTTACAAGATGGATTTGAGGATTTTCCAACACATGGGTGGGGATGCAGAAAAGCACTCTGCATCATTTTAACAAAAAAAACCCCAACCAAACTAAACCGGGAGTCTTAAGAACTGAAGCAGTTGGGCCGAGTGTAAGCAGCTAAGCTAGGATATACAGAACAGGATGCAAAACTGAGGCTGCCTGACTCTCCTACCTGCTACTTCGGTTTCAGAACAGTCTCTCCTCCTAATGTGAGAGCAGAGGAGGAAATGGAATTTTCCTCCACAGGGAATTCCAAAATAATTCTTCATTTCAAACCTGAACTGAAAGTCAAAAATCTTGTGGAAAGTATAAATGTTAAGATCTAGACATTTTATATCAAAACAGAATGATCCAACTTGTCATTCTGTTACGGCATTTTTAATTTTGAATCAACATTTTGAAACAAAGAAAAGTCATTTTATGCTGAAATGTCAAGCCCAAACAAAATATTTTGTTATGTTTCTCCCAGCTGGAAAACCATTTTTTTTTTTTTGTCAGAACTGACATTTTCTCATTGCAAATTTCAGTTTAGGTGAAACCACATTGTCTGAAGGGAAAACATTTCTGTGAAAAAATGTTAATCAGCTCTGAAGTGCCTATGTTTTCTGTCAAGAAAAGGAAGACATAAAACGCTGACTTTAAAACTCTGAGGAACTGAAGTGTTCTGAACAAAAATGATCTGGGAGGCCCCTGAACTGGACTGAAGTGCTGATTGGGAAGAACAAACAAATTGTCCTAAAAAGGAAGTTCTGAATGAGGCAGAATCAAATAGCCAGATAAGTGAATAAAGAAATTAAGTGCCTCTTTCTTCTATACAGAAGTTACTTTTCTTGCGCCCTGGAAACCAAGTTGGATTATATAACTGGCTAACATATGCACTGGAAGGGATACCAAAATTGTTCCCTGGCTCAGGGAGAGATGAGCCTTTCCTTGCAGAGACATTTACAACAAAACATGTACAAAGTCCATCTATTAGCTCCTCTTGATTTTGAGCCAGTAGGTAAGCTTCATGTTTTGAAGCATACAGGTTTATACCTCTTGTGTATCAGCAACATAGGTCTTACTCAATGGAACTTGAATTCGTAATAATCCAGGTTTACAGGTTATTTGTGCTGGATACAGGATTGTAAACTGAAATAATGTGGTAGTAGCTTTAATCATTCACTACTCTGAAACATCTCTTCAGGTAAATTTCAGCTGTTGTTGGGCTGCTTATTTGTTTGGTTAGACAATTTTAACATTTCTTTTAATCATCTGTGGTCTTCTGAACCCTGAAGGGCTTGCTGCAGATTTGGACTCTCTATTGATCACTTGGCCTGCAGCTCACGAAGAAAAACAAAATGACATTGTTTCTATTACACAACCTGACAGCTCCCTGCTCCTGGAAACCTTTTTATTTTGAAAATTAATAACGCCTTTTATGTTGACCCCTCATTTTCTATGTCTTCTTTTTTTTTTTTGAATATACAAGTAAATTACATTACTTGGCTTTCCCTTGCGTCATTTCTGCAGACAGGAAAACAAAACTGTGGTTCATTAGTGAGGTACAGCTTTTCTTTGCATGGTGAAGTTGCTTCATCTCTCCCCTATAAAATTTATAATGCTGCTTTTATTTGTTGCCTTGGTCAATACCACTGGTTCTCAACTAAGGCAGAATGCAATAACACAGCTACATAAAAAAAATAATTCTGGATGCTCTTATGCAATTCACTGACTTTGTGTCCTTTCCCTGTGTACACTGAGCGTGAGACCACAGGCCTGCAATTCACTGGCCGTCGAGTGCAGGTCCCACTAGTGCCCACAACCAGGACAAAACTCCCTGTCAAAAATCTCATTGCCTTCAATGTAGTTAGGTTGTTTGCTCCTGTTACTTATACAGCTGTTCCTTTATCTCAAAATCTTTTCATTACCATACTTTTAATCCAAGGCTACTCCATTTCTTCTAGTGTTCCCGTACCTTTTCTCTCCCAAGTACACACCACCATGTATTTAAAACAGGTTTACTATCTTCTATACTATTATTATCACAGAAACACCTAGAGATTCAAATAATACCAAGGATCCTCCCGGGTAGGAATAACTCTTTCTCTGAAGGGCTTACAATCTAAGTAGGTAAGACAATGAGTGACACTGCAGGGAAGTAGAATGTCAAGTAAATCACAGAGCAGATCAATAGCAGTGCCAGGGACCTCTGGGTTTCCAGCAGGTCCCCAGCATCCACCGCATTAACACTCCTTCCAAATGTAAACTAATTCCCGTCTGCAGTTTTTCAGCTTACCCACCACAAACCTCACCGCCATGCATGGATATGTGTCAGTCATACCCACTGCCATGTCCACACAAACAAAACCTATGCTTTGGCTTCAACACACAAAAATTGCCCTACAGTTTTCAAGGGCTACGTGGGTTTGATACAGAGCGAGGGCTGGCTCTGCATCCCATTGCCAACACGCGCAGTTATCAGTGTCACCACAGAGTAATGGGGCCCCAGTGGTTTCATCGATATGCAGCCATCTCAGGCATTGAAACAGCCTTGCACCCATCTCTTATTCACTGAGAGACTTTCACTGGGGGAAAAAAATGTATTTTTGCTTTAATAAAATGAATCACAAACTTTTTTGTTTTAAAAAAAGACAGGTTACTTAGATGTTCTGAAAATTTCAGCACGCTCTTTCTTGCACATTCCTCCATTGGAGACATGTAAATATAAAACCCACGAAGTGGAAACGCGTGCAGTCAGGTAGAGACAAGCAATTTTGGTTTGTCACACAACATCCAGATCCAGGCGGAGGCTCTGAAATCCTGTTAAGCAGCCTCAGCTGCTTTCTGCCCTCAAGGACTGGGCCAGGGGTGCCTTCTGCCTGACGTGCAACCACCACTCCTCCCATCTGCGCAACTGGAGATTCCCTCTCTATCTCCGTATCATTCACCCAAATAATTCTAACATCTAGCAAAGCAGGTAAGAGTGAGAGCTTGTTCCTTTAATACCGTAAAAATGTAAGTGCACGGACACATACCTACACTGTATCACAATCTTAACCGATCTCCTTTTGGAGGGTCTGCCTTTCTTAACATCAAGGAAATGCACGTCTCTTGAACTTGTCCTTCACATCTCCTCTGCTGGTTCCTACTCTTTGTTTCCTCTCCTGTTCCTTTTAATTGGCAAAAAGAAAAAAAAAAGCCTATAATTTTAAGCCCAGGTCTCTCCACTGGCAAAATGGTTGGCTCAACAGAGAGAACCTACAACCCTCTGCAGAGGCAGAGATCCTGTCTCCTAGGATAGATCACAACAGATAACCCCACAGAAGGGTTTGCATTCCAAGCCTCTATTTTGTTTCCTTAACAATTTAATATAATTTTTGCTTGCTGAATGTTTATATCCAAGATAACTCATTCTCAAAAGATTAATAATACATAGTTAATTATTTTATAACTTTATCTGTCTTCTGAGTGATAACAAGATGCTATTGTTTTTGTAAGGAAAAAATGAAACATACCATTTAAAAATAACTCTAATTTTTTAAATTTCTGAGCTTTCATTTAGCAGTTGTGCTAAAATGAGAATACAGTGCTGAGCCACCACTGAGGGATTCTGAGTTCATCTCTGACAGTGTAATAAATGACTGGTTTGGACTTTAAGAAAATAAGAAATGTTTTAAATAAAGTCCACCCTCCATGCTCACCAAATTTAATGTCTAATTGTTTTGCATAGTTTAGAATGTCAGTAGGCCACACCTACTAGTCCTGATCTAGCAAATTCCTTTGGCACACGGATAGGCTGAACAAGGATTGCAAATAGGCAACTTGGTTTCTTAGTGAAAAATTTAGCAGGTTATTACCCTGCTCTAATACCATTTCACGTTCATTATCTACCAGTAAGAAGAAATCAAGAAGTCTCTTCAGAAGCACAAGAAAATAAGCAATTTAAACAGGTGCTTGTGTCTCATGGGCAAGAGCTTTCCAGTGGTGTCTGTCCAAATAGTGCGTTAGAGCAATTTTGCTCTTTGCTCTTTCCTTACATCACATCTCTTCCAAACTCCAAGCAACAATCTAAGAAATGTCATTATAAGATACACATTAGAAAATTATTCAGAATGTACAGCTGAACATCTGAAACTCTCAGTTTAAGCTCATATTCTTTGTGTCAACTCCGACTCAAGGGTATAAATCATGCTATGACCTTACTACTTTTTTACAGACCACCCAATACTAGGTCATTTTTCTCTAGAAATCCTGGGTGCAGACACAGAATCCTTTGCTATATCACCTAGTCCAGTCCAGTGGAGTAATTGATGTGAAAAGTGTGAAAAGTATGAAAAGTAATTGCTATCCTTACTCAGATCACATACTATCCTATTCTGTGAGAAACCCCAAGAGGAATCTGTAGGATTATTCAATGAATAAGGTACTATTCATGGTGAGTAAAGGTGGCAGAATCAACTTGCTACTGATTACAAGCTGCTTTTCCTCACTTGCACTGCTGTAAATTTAAATTAACTCCACTCAATCAATGGCGAATAATTGATATAAAATCAGAGTAAGAGGAGAATTAGTCTATAAGTATGTCTAGAATGAATAAACAGTGAAAATTTGCCAGCATATATAACTCCCCCTTGAAGCTTTGCTGCAAGGTTACTTTTATAACTGATTGTTTCATTCTCAGGAGTGCTGTGCTGCTGCTTGAAAAGAAAATATATACTGAGTCTCTGCACGGCAAAATGCCCCCTGGTTTCCAAGGTCTCATGTTTTCTTGGGTGGTACAAAAACCCTCCGAATCCCACCAAGCTTAGTTCAGGCCATGAGCACACCCTAGCTAGTAAGGGCAAATAGGTCTTCTGGTGGCCTGTGAGGTACCCTGGTACGCCTCACAGTCTTGTGGATGGGTCCTGGATTTCCACTGGAGAAAACTGGACTAGCATAGGAGTGGAGTGATTTGAGTATCACATCTCTTTCCTCTCAGCCTATTCCACAGATGTGCTATAAAAGCAAACAAAAGAGCAATCCCTGTCTGCACCGTGCATGTTCTAAATAACCCTGAAGCCCTGTTAGGGTCCCACTGCCTCTGTCTTCAGGCAGGGAAGCTTCTATTCCTTTCTCTCCACCCTCTGCTTTATACATCTTTTTGAGCAAGAACTATCCTTAACTGTATTTGCATAGCAATTCCCACAATAGGGTTCGGATCTGGTCAATGCCTCCAATTACAACTGCAACGCTATTATTATTTAATCTGCAGAGACCTCATGAACCCTTTCGGGCAATGTATTTTTAACACCCACAACTATTACCTGGATATGGTTTAATTTTAGCTCCACACATCAGATTTAGAGAATGATAAGCTTGCCTTCCTCCCTCTGAGATGCTGACCCATCCCCTGTCCTCACCTAAACTCCCGCCATCGCATTCTCTGTCCCACTTTCCTCTCCCCTCCCATCCCCAAGCAGCAGGTCGAGGAGGGTGCCGTCACCTCTGGAACTTGCAGATTAAAAGGCAAAAAATTGACAGTAAACTGTCAATGGCTCATTTACTGTTGATGGTGAGTCAATCAAAATCCTGCTTTCCCACTGCTTCCTGGTTTTCCCATCTGTGTGAATTCATGACCCGATTTCTGATGTGTTCCACACTGTTACTTTTTTCCCCTCAGAGTTTAATTGCTTCTGTTTCACATTTGGGTGCTGAAAAATTGACAGAAGCTGCACAATTCCCTCTAGCAATGGATCCTATTTATATTGCTGTAAACTACGTTTTGCAGTGATATGATTAGTAATAAAAGGGAGAAAATGAAACAGGAATTAGCATCACTTTGTATAAAATCTGGTTATCAACCAAATTTTACTCTAGGGGGTCACAAGAAATGTTAACGTTGTTAAGGGCCCACCACACTATAAGGAAGACATCAAGTCCTTACACACAGGCCATTCTGAGAGCAGAACAGCAGCACCTCGCTTACACCAGATGTAGCATTTATCCAGATAAATGTCTCAGCACTGTGCGTTCTCAGCCATAGCACGCGCAGGAGGAGGGAAAGAAAGAGGAAGAAAGTCTCTTTCCAGAAAAGTCATCATGCCCATTTCTTACATTCTCACAGAGGACACGCGGCCCTTTCCCCGCAGCATAAGGCCTCAGGTAACAGCATGTGCGGGGGCTCTGGAGAGGAGTGAGCAATAGCTGTGAATCTACAGGGCATGGGCAGAGCTGCCCCTGTACTGCCGCAGCGCTACAGCGCGTGGCCAGGCTCCAAACCTCCAGCAGCCGGCTGGAGTAAATAAAAATTGATTTGTAAAATTATCAAATGGTTTGTTTACTAAAACATATTCCTAGCACATAGACTACTTGATAATAATTTCTATATTATTTCCCTAAGTATTTTAATTTTTTAAAAGCTAACTGAAATGACATAGGAAGATTCATAAGAAATAGGAAGCTCAATAAACCTTGATGAACTGATGTTTTTTCTAAGTCAAAATGTGGGAAACCTTTGCACAAGGTGCTCTTGACCCACTCTACTGAGATAAACTCATTGCAAGATAAAATTGTCAGAGCTTGACTCAGCCTTACCTAGCACTGACTGATTGATACTTTTAATCCTTATAGGTCGCTGCAAAACGCTGGACTCTGCTGAGGTGCACTGTAGGACTGGAGCAGAGCAGGGCCTATGACAGAAAACTCGTTTTTCCAGCTTTCCACCATCATTAAGACTTCCCCTGTATAGGTGAGGACTTTTATGAGCAGAGCAAACGCCCATTTCTTTGTGGCAGTCCAAAGTGTATTTTGTCATGTAGTAGGAGACCATCATGTGCAGCTGGTAACAGGCAACATGACCTGCTAGCAAGACCTGCTGCTCAGTCAGCACGGTACCGGACTCAGGCAGCTTGAATGAGGATGTTCTTCTTATGGCCAAGGTAGACAAAAGCTCTCTGAAGTGGAAACAGCAGGGCTCTGGCAGTGGTGCACACTAGGAAGACTAGTTTTGACTGGGCGCACAGTCCATGTAACTGCCAGCTATCATCTAAGTATACCATAGAGATGGTATCAACTTCTGCACAAGAACAAGGACGGGCTTGAAGACACCTTGGCAAGTGAGCAGTAGAATCGTCCTTCCCTTCACAGAAGCTGCAACAAAGTCCAATAAAATAACAGAGAATTGTTTTCCAGAAAACATTCCTTTTCCTGTGAGCAACTAGTTTTCCTCACAAACCAATTAACGCACAACTCCCTGTCCTTTTTCTTCCACAGCTAAAGAGAATACCTTAGCTACTTCCCCTTCTACCATGCCTCCATGAACAAGGAAACTATTCAGCAAGTTCTCTGCTCCCAGCACTGGAATGGCTGCTTTATCGCTCTGGCTGGTTTATTAAGAAACATCATTGCCCAGAATCCCTCTGCTAATATACTTCAATGCCATGAGAACACAGCACCGAGTTCTCTCTGGCAGCCAGCAGCTCCCAGAGAGGAAGAAGAAGTAGATTTATTCTGCCGCCCACGGCACACCCCAGCAGGAAGTTTGGATACTGTTATCATTCTATCAGCCTTTTTTTAGCTCTCTTTGCAGACGGTATTTGCTGTGTCATGTTTGTGCACATATCTGCATGCATCTGTAACAGGCAGACGCATTGACATGTCTAGGAGCTGCTGCATGTCACGATAGTGACATACGAAAGCATTGGTGCTCTGCCTAGAGCAGTTTTTCTCCTCCCTGTTTCAGCCACAAGGATCTTAACGCATGGACGTACATCACAGTCTCCTCACCGCATTGCTCAGTAACGTAAGACAACTCTCCAACACCCTGGATGCAACTTAACTCACAAACGTAGAGGTGGACATTCTAAGTTAACTTTGATAGACAGGATCTGAGCTGTCTGTGAAGACGGCTTTTTCGCCCTCAGAAATGAAGCAATATTACTCACTTTGACCCAATTACAGATGGATGAGACGGGAATGGGATAAGAGTCTTGTATTGTTTGGTAGAAAATCAACACACACCAGCGTGACTCTGCAAGTATTGGCTTATGAGTCAAAGCCATGTATGCAAAGAACAGACACGATCACTCCAGTTACCACTAGACAGATCTTTCCACTAAACTTACATTAAATGTTGTGTGAAAGACAGTTAAGTCAGGTCCTGTAGAGGAAAATGAGTCTGCTAGTAAATTACCTGGTCTTTTGTTCAAAAGAAATCTTTTGTTTTTAAATCAGAGGTTCTGCTTTCATTCTCCTCAGATGTCCTGGCCAGGGAATGTCACTCCAAATAGACCACCAAGAATGGATCCTAAAGGTGACTCCTCTAAGGCAGTGAGACAATACGGTGCAGTAAAGTTTGGAAAGCTCGCAGTGACATTACCCAGGGAATGCCAGCTCAAAGAGAACAGGCACTTCAGTCTTCACTGCTTTCAACCTGGTGCCAGCTGTACTAAGAATAGGGTATTTTGTCTATCAGATTTTGTGACAGGACTAGTGGAAATTGGATTGAAAACCAGCAATTCAGGCAGCTTATAGTTATAGCCCAGGAAATAAGAAATCAGAGGTTCAGAGGATTTAGAAATGAAGGGTAAGAAAGAAGATCTAATGCTGTCTTTCAAGAGCTACAGATTTCCCCCACTCCCTGTCTTAAAGACAAACCCTTTCAACTAAGCCAAAGGCAACTGAATGGTTGCACACGCTGTTGTGCAGAACTTTTTGCCCTTCTACATGGGCAAGTATTGCAGTATTTTGTAGAAGCAACTCTCCAATCTTGCGAGCTTCTCTAGAAACATAGGTGTGTTGGTGCAACATTTCCTACTACCTTATTATCTCCCCTTCCTCATATATTCTGATGCACAGGTATGTGGAGAGGACAGGTTTGACTTTCCAAGGGCTACAGTGGCACTGCATCGAGCCCCCACCAAATTGTGAAGTGGTAATATCACCTTTTCAAAAGAATAGTGCAGATCGGCAGCTTCTGGCATTTGTTAAATATGTACTATTGTTTTAGAAACTTGATATTTTTTTTAATTCAAGGCTGAGATCATGGAAGCTACTCACTCATGTGCCCAGAAACTCTGTTTGGGTTTTAATGCCCTGCCAGGAATGCGTATTCTTAGCTCTGGAAACAAGGCAGTCTAACAGAGAATAGACTTTTTTGAGGAAAAAAGAAAGCTGCCAGTAAAATTCTTGTGTCCAAGACTGCCTCTGCGAATTTGGGCAAGTAACTTCATGTACTCTGTGCTTTTACTTCACTGTTTTTGAAATGGAGGTGATACTTCACCAGGCTATTTTAAAGGTAACAGTCACAAATGACAGATATGCTCAATAAACCATGATTGAGTTGCAGAAAAACTGACTGAGGACCCAGCGTAAGGCTAATAATTAATCTGGTCCAGCTTCTGCCAATGCAAGTTTTCCCTGTACAGTGTATTTTTTTTAGTCCTGTACCAAAAAAAAAGACAGGAAGTCTTTAAACATCTGATAACCCATAGTGGAAGTGCTTCTTAGAGGCAAAGAGCAGAAACCAGGGCTCCTGGGTTCTATTTTCAGTTCTGCCACTTACTATTTGACTATGGACAAAGCACCTACCCTCCCCACACTCCATTTCATTAAAAACAGATCAAGAGGGTATTGCGAGGTTATTATTTTTCTAATTACCCCAGAGTCCTTGCATGAAAGGCCTTTCAGGAAAGAGAAGATTTTTAGAGAAAATGGTAATCCATCACTAGTTGCCAAGAAATTATAAAACTCTGCAGACTGAACCACGAACAAGCTGTGTCACTGAAGTTTTTTTCTACTTCTGTGACAAACATCTGAGCAAATCAGCTGTGGGAATAAACATAATCAAAGGTTATTAGTTAATAAGTACTAATCTCCCAGAAACACTTGTATACTAAAGCAGGCACCTTCAAAGCACAGGCTGGATTGCAAAAGGAATTTTGCTAAACCAAAGTCTGCTTTTTCCTGCCTATTGCAATTTCAGTTGGTATTTGATTATGTGCTAGAAAATGCACCCCAGGACTTTCTGTCAAATCAAAATTCCTTTTGTTTATGCCAATTGCTCCACCACCGTTCAGAAGCGATGGTGGGTTTTGATCTGCTCAGATGGCATCTCTCATTTGATGAGGTGCTGCTCAGTTTGCTGTCAACCACCCATGACAGGCTGGGTGCAGTTCCCCCATCACACAGGCCTCGCAGAGAATGGGGCTTGGGCAGTTCTTGCACCAGAACGCCACACGCTGCGAGTCACTCGGGCCTGTCCCACACGCCACACTTCACTGTGTCCTCATTTGTGGAACCACATTGTTCCACAACAACATGACTAACCTGTATCTTTTCGGTGACACATTTTACACTACGGACCTTGGCAAAACTGTACTGGCAAAGCAGAGGGGATTGTGTACGACACAGCCTGGCATATAGTGATTCTAGGTAAACAGAACAGGAGTGGAAAACAGAACAGAACTAAACAGAACACGGAACAGAACTGGAGTGGAAAGTCCTCAGCACTACGGATGCTTTGCTCAGCTGACAACTTTCCTGACATGCCTGTCCTTTCCTTACCCAGTTCCCAGAAGCAATGACCAAACGAGGCAAAGGATGTCCCCAGTCTGTGCAGTACCTTATCAGTAAACCAAATGATCTGTGTGAGCGGGGAGGATGCCACATTAAAACTGTTGAACTTAAAACTTTGAAGTTGATTGCTTTGTCGAGTTAAACAGCTACTGCACTGTACCTTTTATTGGGATGCATTCAACTATAACAGCTGTGCTGAGTCCTTTAGGGCGTAAGATACTGGACAGAAAAATGCTACAAGCACTAGCCAGCACACTTCTGTTTAAGAAGCTACACTATCAAAGATCGCTACTATCAAACCCAAGAAGAGCAAAGGGGCGGTTAAGTGCCAGAGGGCTATGTAGGCTCAGGGTAGATGTGATGAAAGCTGTGCTGAAATTTTCAAAGTAATTTGAGGAACTGCAATGCACACTGAAATCTCATTCCTGAGTGTCTTCTCCCAGCCTTCTACTGATGCTGTGTGCTTCTGGGAGAGAATTTGCTCACCTTTGTTCACTGCTTTGAGAACTATTTGTACAAATAGGATTTTACAAATTACTGCTGGAGCGGCAGGCTCAAGCAGCACTGAAACACCTGCCTTTGTCGCAGCATCTGTAGTCTCACTGAAGCTGACAGCACCACTCACATGCTTCAAGTCAAACGCACGCTCAAGTAGCTACAATGTGAAGTCCCACCACAACTGAAGATTGTGTAAGGGATCAAGTCGCCCTTGACTCCTTTGTCTCAGGTTGAAATGCTCTGTTGCCAACAGATGTGGGTATTTTGGGAATTAACTCATCTAGCATCAAATGGATTTCATTACCTTTCCACAAAATGAGAGGATACTAGTGAGCAGTGATTCAAATGCCACTTACCAGCATCAGTTTATGCTCATGTGAAAATCTCCTTTCTTGGGGATTACAGTAAAGCAGAATTTGTCAGAATTGCAGAGAAGCTGGGGACTTCTGCTTTTGATTTCTGATCACAGCTCTACCTTCCTCCACCAAGAAAATAGAAAATGATTAGTCATGTAGTGCCTATTGATTTAGTAGTCTTCATTTTAAAAATTATGCTTCCCAGTATTGTTCTTTTTTTATTATTATTACTGAAGCAAATTGTAACACACTGAATTGGAAATTGGTTAACTCCTTCCTATCTCTGCTTTTATAGCTCATTTTCTCTCTGATTGAACAAAAGCCATAAACTGAGAACTGTTTTCTCTAAACACAGGAAATAAAAGGCAGGCTTCATAAGAATGTGTCATGCTCAGGTTACTTGTGCCTCTTTCATTCTCACCATTTACCGTAATTCCCTTCCTTCCTAACTCTTTCATCACAACCTTTCTATGAGAATACCTGTTAAGAGAAGCATACAGTAGATAACTGCTGATAGGGAGGTGATTTGGCTACACTGTCACATGAAAAATGTCTTCTATTCCTGTGACAAGGTGCGGAATAACAGCCAGGTTCGTCCCTGGATCAGAGAGTCACTAACTAATCTCATAATGTTGCTCCCATTCCTCTACAGTGATCCTCTTACTTTTCAAGGAGCACTGGGATACAGTACAAAATGAAATCTCAGTCTGCCTTCTATAGACATATAATGATTTCCAGGGAAGTAGGCTCTGGAAAAGGAGAGAACATCACTGAAAGAGAGAAAGTAGATGGATCTCCTAGGTCATGAAATCCATTCCCTCAAGTCATATGTCATATGAATCTTCTTAAAATCCTTTGACTACCACCCCAGAAACTACTGCATTCTCCCCCTTTGAATGCTATCTGTAGTGTCCCTTTTCTGAAACATCAACAACGATAAGGCAGCTAAGAAAATCTGCACTGGAAAAATTCAGGAGAACAGGATGGTTAATCTGGGCTTTGCATTGGGACAGTAGAACTAGGAAAGGTAAAAAGAAAATAGTCTTTGTGGAACAAATGCGTGCTTGGGGCATACAATATAGTGGGAGGCACAAAGATTGACTTACGGATTCTGGAGGCAAGAGGATACAAGTGCAAATCCATCCTGGACTGAAGGGGTGGTAGATGCTGCCCAGAAGAAAGGAGTGGTCTCCAGCTAGACTGCCACATAAAATATCTGAGTAATTACTACAGAGTCAAAGCAAGTTGGCAAGGATGGAAAAGGGCTTCCAACCAAATTTACAAGAGTGAAAAATTGTTGTTTTGGTGAGAGATCTAGGATGGTGGGGATCTTAGAGGTGAACCCTAAGAACAGCTAAGTGTGTCAGAGGAATAGTAAGATGAAGGTTTTGGTTGTGTTTGTGCTGAGCTTCCAATAAAAGCACACTCCAAGAAGGTTGAAGGAGCAGACCCCTACAGAATGAATACTGTGCTCACTCAGTGCAGGAGTTGAAAGAGTTCATCAACAGGTATTAAATTACAGTCATTGTCCTGGATATTCGCTCAAAGCTTTGCTAAGCTGTTTTTCTTCTTTTCAGTCTTTGCCCAGTGACCTTCATTTAGCCTTTTTAACAGACAAGGCTGGGTCAGCCAGGCATGTATCCCCTAACTGGTAAAGATAAATAGATTCATAGAATTGTTAGTTCTGAACTGCATCCACAGCATGTGTGCTCTAAAGATATACACTTTCGCTCAGCCAGAAGTTATGGGCTTGAAACAGGAATTTCTGGGTGAAATTCTCTGGCCTATGCCATGCAACAAGCCAGACTCAATGATCTAATACACGCTTCTGGCTTTAACATCTATGAATGTATGAAAAAAAGCCATCTGTTCTATGCTTTGCTTTTTCTGCAAGCCCATTATCTCTGCAGGCTATCTATAGTCAGCTTTCAGCGGCCTCAGGCTTGAAGAGTCTTAGCAATTGTAATTCTACCACCATTTTGCACCTCGAAAGCATTTGCAGGGAAGCCTCCAGGGACTGGAGCAAGACAAAGTCCAGTTGCAATTCCAGCCTACCAGTTAAATTGCAGGCTGACTGATTACAACGGTATCTGTCTTCAGTGTAGAACAACAGACGAAGCTGACTCCTGAGAACAAGCTGAGGTGGAAACTTGTGTCACCATTTGCTAGAAACGGCATGAGATCTGAGAGGTCTTAACAGCAGTCACGGGCTGTAGCTTCTTCCAGTTTTATTTAAATATTGTGCTTTTAATTAAATAGGCTTCCATTTCACCAGAACCTTAAAAACAACCCTGTTATCCACGTCCTGTACCTCCTCCTTAATACTTTGAGCCAGATTCTTAAACCAGTGATATTCCATTGCCTGCAGTGGGGCTACTTGAAATCTGCATATGCCTAAGGGGAGAATCACAGCCCTCTTCTCCTAGTCCCTATTTCACCCCCACTAATGCTCATTTGTTATTATTTTTTTAAGGTTCTAATTTAACCAAGCCATAGTTTCCGCTGCCTCCGGAATCAATATTTTCTCTGTCTTTTGACAATTTTTTTTATTTTATTTTTACATGCGGTCTCCAAAAGGGTATAATTTACAGTTAATACCATGCAATCAAAGACAATGGCAGGATTCCTGTGAGCAGAGCAATCCTGGCTTTCTAATCATGGCTCTCATGCTCTACAGAAGAATTACAATCCTGCCCAAGGAACAGCGAATACCTGTTCCCACAAATACATCCAGCTTAGTATTTTAAAGTTGTACTGAATGAAGAAAATCTATACCTCTCTTTGCTCTGAAGGACCTAACTACATAAACTCTAACCGTCCCTTGGAAAAAGCACCATGAGAAAGGATGTCCCACCTGGGCATGGCATAGCCCATGATGATTTTCATATGTCATTTGTGATCGGAAAGGATACTTCTAGCTGTGCAAGGTCACTTTCAGCACCATTTTGTGACAAAGACCAGCCACGTAGGGACTTCAGTTGGGCCCTGCCTTGCTAGGAACTGATGCTAGATGACTAAACTCGCATCCCATAGTCTGCCGAGTAATCATTGTACCCAGCAGAGCGCTAATACCAAGTGTGCTTCCTGCTGTTATTTTCCACACTCAGGAGATAAGTCCCACATAATACCTCTGGCTTAAAGAGAACAAAAGCAGAGAAAGGTAAGGGCTACTTTGGTTTGAGGTAATTCTGCAGGACTCAAATAAAGGATAAGCACTGTGACCTCTCGTGGAAGTGAGAGGAACTTGGAGGAATCTGCCCTCAGACCTAGATGAACAGAACACAGCACTTGACACTCATGTGTTAGGACATCCCTAAAACACACAGGTACATGTGTGAGGCCATTCGTGTCCCTGCTGCTGGAGAGGATGAGAGGGTCAAGCTTTCAGTTTTGGTGAAAGGAATCTGGGTACATCATGGCACTGATGCATTTCATTCTGCATTATTCACCCTTAAGCACTGTCTTTTCTTACTTGCAATGGCTTTGTTGGAGGACGATTACCTTTACTAAATGAAAACGACCAGAATGTGTCAAGGGTAAAGTAAGAAGCAATATACAGAGCAGTCAGAAATAAAGGAGTATAGGGTAGGGAGCAGTTCAATTCTTCACTTCCCATGAGAACAAAGACATTTAATCTGCTGCTGCAGCAACAGCTATTCCACTAGTTGTGGAGTGGAGGGTAACAGTGATCTTACTCTTTTATAGGATGAAACCAAACAGAACAACATCAGGGCACAGCATTAGGGTGGTTTCCTCGACATGTGAGGGCTTACGTACGTTCACTTGGTAAATGGCTGGAATATTGTGAGAGGCTTCTACTCTCAAGCTGTTTGTCACTCCCTCCAGCAAAGGAGGCAGGTCTTGTAGCAGAATTGGTAGGAGCTGCTTAGCCTATTTCAGAGGAAAGTCATTGACTGTGTACACTTTAGGCAGCCCTCAGGCAAAGCTTCAGGACTTTCCCTTGTAAGCTGCGGTGGCAGTAATCCTTGGAAAGGGAATCATAAAGGTGAGCTACACCAACTTTAATATCTTATTTTGCTCCACTCACTTGCCAAGTCAACTTGTGTGAAAATGAGCTCTTTGCACATTTGGGGGAGTTTCTGTTCACACATTCTGAACTCTCTTGCTGTGACTGGCCTTTTCTCAATGAAACCAAAGTTTTTGAATCTTCATTTGCAATTCTCCAGAAGTACGACCTGCCATGCCTTTTTATCAGTGTCCCAGTAGGAAGTCTATTTACTTTGTCTCCACTTTTCACCAAATATAACATGACATAAAATCAAGCAGCTCCTTGGATTTTCCTTTTTATGTTCTTACAGGAATTTGCAGAGAAAACAGAGTTCTACACATTAGAACAGACTGTTCTCCTACAGCACCTCATCAAATGACTGTCAAGAAAAAAAAATAATCTCTGTCCCACCTCAGAAGAGGCTGTCAAGCAATGAAGATGTGCTAGCTATTTCCCCTACTCTTACTCTTCCTGCCCTAAACTCTGTCTCAAGAAGTGTTTACATTACAAATTGTTGAGAATCAGAATACAGCAAGAAAGAGATCAGTAGGTATATGCCCTGTTTCCTGCATTATTCCCTAGCAATTTGCTACCATCAAAGAAGAACCAGTATCAAACATACAGAGAAATCACATTAGGTAACACAAGGGAGATGTAAATAAATTGCATAGAATCCAGAACAGGTGCAGCAGCGTTGGTGCAAAAGTTCAGAGCTACTGGCTTTGATCTGAGTTTCAGGGAATGGAAGAGCATATCTTTGAGAAGGGCAGCCCAGGGAGAGAGGATAATGCTTCATATATAGTGCATTCAAGAGGAACTGAAGGGGAACAAAGGCATGGCCAACAGTGTATCCATGTGCTGCAGACAGGCAATTACTCTATAAATCACTATTAAAGGAGACCTCTACTAGCCAGCAGTAATCACAGTCCCTTACCTTCTCTGAGGGTTGGCCACTGTCATTGCAGGCAAAGCCAGAGATTGGCAGGGCAAAAATTGGTAGGATAAGTACTGAGACAGATAGGCCGGCATCAGTACTAACACCCCAGGACCACAAGTTCCTGAAAAAGTAGGAGTATCTTGGCTGACTGAAGGTGCCTTGAAGGGACACGTTCTAAAGTTGATGCAGATTAGATGATGGGATACCTGACCTGAAGGGGGGTGGCCACAAGGGCATGATGAGCTGTTCTGGAGAAGCACGGGCTAAACCACTTATCATGATGGTTTCATTGCAGGGAACAGTCATGCACTATTAGTGCTGAAAGATTTCCCAGCCCTAACAGCTAGGATTTTAAGAATCTATTTAACTTTGATAGTCTATAGCCCATCACTGGGAATCTGCTTAAAGGTGTGATTGCTCTTCTTTGTATTGGAATTGCTGACAGATTCTTAACTATTATGGCGCTTACCAGCAGTAACCTATTTAAATCGAAAGAAAGAGGAGAGCATAAATGGCTTGTGCTGTTTGAATTTGATTTTGCCAGCAGCAGAAAAAAGTTCCTTGCGCAGATCCTTGCTGCACTATCCAGACCATGAGTCTGTCCTGCTCTTTGTATACCAATATACGATAAAGTTAGAAAACGCATTATCCTGGAGGAAAGATGCTATGCTGATGGGAATATCGGTGCTGGTTGTTTTTGAACTGCAATATGTGGCATTGTAATTCTATGTCAGTGATTTAAATGCACTGATAGAGTTGGTGACAGCTTAAATGGCTCCAGCCCCCAGCCTTCCCTCACCCCTCCTCCCTGCCTGCAGTTGTCTCTCTAAAGGATGGAAGGCTGACAAGTTCTGTGCAGGAACAATGGAGAGTGGGAGAGTAGGTGGAGAGACCGGTAATTGTTTAGGGTAAGGTTTTTCTAGTGTTGTTTTAAAATAAGAGCAAATATGGAGACATTCCACCTTCTTTTTTCATGCTCAAGCACAACTAGCTGTGAATCCCAAGAGACGCTGACTGCATGGCCGCACACCCTATTGCTCCTGCCCTCCAAGTGGGAGGTATGAAGAGAAAAAGGTGACTGAGTGGCCCTTCAGGCTGCTTTCATCCCCCTGTACCTGCTCTGCAGCAACAGGCTTCTGAGAGCAGACAGCCATCTCTCTAAATCAATCGTCTGCTTTTGTGTTCCGTATTCTCCACCCACCTGCTGGTACACAGCAGTGCCCAGCATACCAGTGACAAAAGAGACCTTCAGAGGCTGGTTTTCCCCTCCTGGGTTAGCAAAGGTCAGCCAGGTGTGCTGCTCGGAGCGCCACTCAGAGGGGTACGATGGGTCACTACCTGGATCTTTAGGAAGACTGGAAGACAAAGTAGGCAACTGCAAATGCATGTGATGGAAATAATCATCGCCTCTCGTAAGATGCTTACAGTGAAGGCTGTCACTCAAACACCAGAGGGGCGAAAGACAAGTGAAGACTGGAAAAATATAGAACATATACCCTGTAGGACTGAACCCCACTGGGACATAAGGTATCAAAGCATGTCGCTATCACTGCCACCCTTACTAATAACATCAGCAACTTCAGGTACAACCTCAGCAACTCTGGAATGGTCTAAAAATACTGAGTGATGGATGGTGCAGTACCATGCACCTGATTTACATTTATTAGAAGCAAACATCCACAACTTGCTGAGAGTAAATATGTGACGCTGTCATCCCTAACTGGTGGGAATAAAAAATGTATTACCTTGCTCTTTATCATGTGCCTTGACTCTATTTACACTTCCTCTCTCTCATGCATGCTGATATAGATATAATGGAAAGGGTATGGAAAGGATATCCATCAGAGAGAGGAAGTGTCAGTGATTCCGGTTAATCTTGTATCTTGAAAAGGTCAGTGGTACGTGTGCTTATGTTGGACATCTCAACACTCCATAAGGTCACTACAAGTTACTCATCATCTTCGTATTAGACAGGTAACTACACAGGTACTGGACAAAAAAAAAAGCCTTCTGTAAGACAGATGTAGGAAACTCATGAGTCTGTCACTGTAGCAACAGCAGATTTCCAAAGCCCAGATTAACAGTATCCAACTTCTGCTACTTACATTCAGCATCTGAGACAAAACCTTACCATGCTAGGCTCCCTCTACAGTCAGGGAAGAAAGAAACACCTCCAGGATGTTAAGCAAATCTTCAACAGCCTCCTGCTTTCCATAGACCACATAAAGAACTTAAGACAACTATATTCCCAGTTGGATCACCACAGGTAAGTACCTAAAGTTAGGCAGGATTAATCTGGATCAGTATTCCTTGATTTCACCTTGCAGGCTACTCTCTCCATCACTTCAGACAGGCAGATTCTCCCCTCTGGTTAGCACACAGTGCCAAAGTCTACTGCTCAGTCACTGTATTTCCTAGCAAGCTCCTTCAGAACCCTTAAACTTAGGAGTCATTCTCCAGAAACATCCAAAAAACCCACATAACTTTCCATCACATTCCTTCTTTTTCAAGGTTGTCAGGCAGGTTAGGCTGTTGGAACAGGCTTACTGCTCTTGACTAACTCTGTATGAGGAAGAATGGAGAGGTTCAGGATTTGTGCCCTTAGCAGCGGGACAGCAAGGACTGCCAATGGAGGGAGGGAGGTCTCAGAAGCTGAGCAGAACGGTTAAAGTGGTTGGGGACACTTCTCAGCAGTAGATAACATGGGAATGCTCTCAGGGGTTGAAGGAAGGGAGCACAGAGCTGACAAGGGCTGCTTCTGTGGCATGAATAGGTTAGGGTTACAAATTGCTGCAGAGTGAGGGTTTGGCGCCTGGGTTGGCACCTGAGCAGGGTTGGACTCTGGCCAGCCCTTGCCCAGCCATAGTTCTGGGGCAAGAAGAGCTGTACAAAAAAAATTCTGTCAAACCACCTTACTGAAAAGACTGAAATTAGTGACACTCCCAGCTGGTTATTTAAAATGACAATGTTTTTATTAGTGCTAAAATAGAATGGGAAAGAGAAGGAGTGTTGTGTAAAGTGTGTGCTGGCCTTTGTGCCTGCTGCTGGGGGTGTGATCAACAACACCAGCTGGCAGCTCTTTGGTTAAGAAAAAAAATAATACAGTCCTGGAGAATGCAATGTGAACAAGAGCAAGCAGAGCACTCAGCAGAGGAAAAACAGCTGGCGAGGGACCCAGGCTGTCAAGGCACAAATTGCAGTCAAAACCAATAAGAATTTCCTCCTAATGCACAGGAAGTTCTCTCCATCACTCCAGCTTCCCCACACACTCCTTGGCCTCCCACCATCCTGCTTTCAATAGTGCAAAAGCAGATCCCTTTGGATTGAAAACCTTGGGAGACATGCTGCTCATACACACCTTGCCTGGAATACAATCACGGGGCAAGGAGCGGAGAGGGTGCTCTGGCACACGCTGCAGGTTGGCAGGTTTGGTGGTTCATGCAAAGTTTGGGCTCTGGGAACTAGTATTCTAGGAAAACAGCTCATAGATCAGAAAAATGTACATGGTCCTGTCCTGCAGACTCCCCACTGCCATGGCAGCCTCACACTTCCATCCAGCCCTGCAAACGTATTCCACACACTCACAGCTCCACCTGCCATTTCTGTCCTGCAGTTCAAAGCAAGTCAGATGATCTCCCTTCGTTCTGTCCTGAAGTTTCTCCTTTTTCAGTTCCGCACCACATAGACGATGTAAATCCAGTTCTGCCCTGCAACACCCTCAAGTGTCTAGAAGTCATTTTATTTTGATCAAAGTCAGTCAGCTATGGCCAAACTATGTGGTGTGTTGTTTGCAGTACACCTGTACTGATGCATTCACAGCATATTTATCACCAGAGAAGATGAGCAATTTTTTCTCCCTTTGAGATACTAATTAAAACTATTTTTATAGAGATTGAGGGCATTCAAAGCCTAAAGATCATCTTTCTTTCCTAAAGCCAACAAGGTGAGACAGAAGCAGGCAGCAGAAAGAGTTCATTAGCTTGGGAACCAACCCCTTCTCTGACACTGACCTACTCTATGACTTTGAGCATCTTACTTTACCATGCGTGACAAATACCAATTAACTTGCTGCACTAAGAAGTTGTTAGCATATACTGTGATGAGAAATGAAATGTGAGAACTTTGAAAATATAAGCTGAGGGGGTCAGATCTGGGCTAGAGTGCCTACACATATCTTTAACTGAGTGATAGCTCACACTTTGAAAGAAAAAAGGTGAGTTTAAAAAAATAAATCAAGAAATAATTGTGCAGCCTTTAGCTCTAGATAATGGCAGCGTGAGAAGTGGGATAATTAAATGATTGATATGATTTCAGAAAGAAAACAGACTTTTCCTGGGCATGCACAAGGTTATCTGTGTCATTTAATTAACCTGCATGCAGGAGAGGAATTCTCTGCTGTTATCTCTTGATCCCAGTCCTGTGATGTCTGCTGGGGGTTATTTTTTGTTTTTGTTGTCAGAGCTAGGTTGTGGTTTGCTGTATTTTTTTTTCCCCTAGGGATCAGCAAGAGCTGAAGAGATTGTTACAAAACAGAAAAGAAGAATCTTTTAAAGATTCTTTAAAATAGTACCAACTGGGGAACGCTTTGTATCAGTTTTGCGTGGTATACTGATGAGGTTGCTGCCTGAGTTCTGTTGCTGTTGTGGGGAAACAATGTAATTCTGCTAGTTCAGCATTGCCAGTAAGGGGGGAGGGCAAGCAGTGCACTACCACCCTCTAAACTCAGTGATGCGACTCCTGCTTCCCGCCTGTGAACTGCGAGAGTCCTCTCACCACCAGCCCTCTGCTTCACCCATTGCGATGCTCCTTGGTTTGAGCCCTCGCCTAACGCCTCACGCTGCAGCATCCTGAAAGAGGGCTCTGTGCTGCTCTTCGGAAAGAAGCTCCACTCTTCCCTGCAGGCTGCACCTCTCTTTTCCAGCAGCCCCTCTATCAGGCTTTAGAGTTCTATTTGCTCTTGACTCCCAATACGCAGACAAAATTGTGCCTATTTACAGAGAGAAATAGGGGAGTCTCCAGGGAGAGAAACAGACAAGCAGGGAGCTGAGGAAAGGACCCATAACATGCAGGTCTGGGACACTGGCCAAGGCATCAGTCTTGCAGTGAAATATGACAAAATTCAGAACAGTCCCAGCCAAACCAGCACGGCTTCTTTGCTGTCATCCTTAGAAGAGATGCCAATGAACACCTCAGCCATGAAGGCTCAGCCTCCTTCTTTCTCTCCTCTGTGCATGGTGGAGGCTCAGCTGTAAGGTGGCACTGGGTGACAGAAATCTACCCCATAGTGTTTGTTCTGTCCAAAACTCTGATCAGCCCAATATTTACATACAGGAAGGACAGGGAGCTCAGGGATTGCTGCAAGGCTCTGCACAAGCTTTGCTTTCAAATTTGGTCTTTCTAGAACACATCCCAACCTGCGTGTGCTACAAACCAGCACTTCTATCGAAGATGTCAAGTAGCAATATAAATCATGAGAGCAATGAATCTATATATAGTAGACAGGCATGTACAGAGGGAAAGGGAGTAAAAGGAAGGGAGAAGACAGACAGATGTGTGCCGTAGAAAGGTTTCTTAGAAGCTTTTGACGGTGCTCTTCTATCCTTGTCAGGAAAAACAGGAATACGTCTGAAAGCTCACATACAAAAGACTCCCTCTCCAGCTTAAAATTCATCTCTGTGTCCTCCTTCCTATTCAGTGTCTACATACAGACTCAGTGGCACTGTGTATTTCTGTACCATCTGACTGACAGTGGTGCAGCAGCCCTCTAAGCAAGCCACAGAAATCAAAGGTTGCTTCTGCAAAGCCTCATTCACAGCAAAGGGAGCTGGAGATCTGTTCAAAAGAAATGATCCCTCCAATCTGGTCTGACTAGGCAAGGCAGTTCTGGATGGAGAAGTGGCAGGACACAGCGCTGGTCAGCTCATGCCTGGGAACTTCTGCTCTTATTTTGAGATTTTTGCAACGTCTAAGCTTACTGATACTTGCTCTGTGCCAGTACAGCACCAGCAATTCAATCCTATCAGATGTAGACATTGAGGCTTTGAGAAATGGCAGTACTAGTAGTAGTTTTCAATGTTTAAAAATTAAAATTTGATGCTGTATAGCACACACTCATTCTGGGAACTCTTCCTTCCTTCATCAAATGACTGCTTTTGGTGGCAAAGGTGATCCTGCTCTGGCAGGGGGGTTGGACTTGACAATCTTTCAAGGTCCCTTTCAACCCCTAACTAACATTCTGTGATTCTACAAACTGGTTATCATCCCCACCCAACTGCAGAGTCCTTCTACCTTAACAGGCCAGGCTGAAAATTGGTGGTTCAAGAGCCAACTCACAAGCAGATAGATCATTCACCCATGCCTTGGGGGCAGTAGTGTCTGCCAGAGATGAGAAGCAAGACGCAGGAGGTACCCACTTAAAGTTGCCTAATCTTAGTCCAATTCTGTCACACTCTTCAGGAAAACCAGTGTTGACCCTCTTGAAGCTTGAGACAACCTCAGAGGCCAGAAGGAACCTGGGCTGTCTTGACAGAATAGGTGGTAGGCAACTGCTGAACAGTTTTTGCAGTGAGTAGGGCAGGCCCACTGTACTGGATTTTGTCTCTATAAGAGTCGGCTTTTCTCTAGAAAGGCTGATAAACTTAACAGCTGAATAATAGAAGGGAAACTGCCATGCAGTGATTTTTACAAGGGCAGGTAGCAAACCAGCAGCAGAGATGGAGTTAAAATTCAAGCTTCCTAAATCCCAGTCCCATCCATTAGAATACACTGCCTGTAATCTAAGTGTAGTGCAAACATCCAGTTGATAAGCTTTTTACAACAGAGATGACAAAGTGGGAACTATAATCTCTTGGATATGCTGCTTTGTGGCCAGGAAAGGATTCTGCTGCAAAGTTGTTTTTTTTTTTAAACTAGAAAGATTAGGCTGGCACCCCTTGAATAATAAAACAAAAAAAGAGACAAATCGTATTTGTCAGCTCCATCCACAAACCAGACACAGTATTTGACCTCCCTACCCCTCTTCTGGGTCTATGAGAACCGCAGGACTCATGTGGGAAGCATGGGGAGAGGAGGCACAGGAGGGCTGCCAGCGGACAGTGTACAGCATGATGGGGACTCACCACAACTGTCAGCAGTGCCTCAGTCCTACTGGGTCAGGCTCCTGATGGAGAATGGAGTGACCCCAAGCAGTGGTGACTTTCCTGTAGCAGGCCCCATGTAAACATGACAAAGTCTTATGTGACTACATAAGAAAGGTCCTTATGGAGCCCTCCCCCATCCTGGTAACCCTGCCTGGTGACCAGCGGCTGCCCTTTCTCCCTCTGGTTTGAGAAAGGTGCAGAAGAACTGTCCCAAGGCATGAAATGACAAACCAAGGTCAAGTACTTTGCAGAGCCAAATGAGGCAATGGGATTATTTTGAAAATTCATTCAAGAATACAACTTGTGGATATTCTAGGAGTGACATCTACAGATAAAAATCATTATCTGCCCTGGAGAACAGCAGTCAGGAAAAGGATTATCAAGGAAGTCTGTATGAGCTACGCAGGCACATTTCACTGCCATGAGATCTCGGTTTCCCGTTCACATGTTCCCAAGGGCTATTTATTCTTTTTAAAAGAATAGTCAAAACTGGGAGCTGCAGAAGTGAAGAAAAATTACAGATAAAATCAGCTATTGCTTCTGCAGTTGCTTGTATTTACAAGAATAAATGAAGTCCTGAATGTTAAAGGATGGGAGGATCCAGAAAAAAACAGAGCTGGGAAGGTTTTCACCTGAGCCTCGGGGGAGATGGGGGACTTTCAGCAGAGTTCCTGGAACAGGGGTGCCCCATTACACTGCACAGCCCCAAACCAGCACAACCCCTTGTCCGTTCTTTTACTTTGAGACCTCATTGAAGAATTTCAACTCTTTGGCAAGTCACAGACCTGTCACAGAACAGGAGATACACAAAGGTGTTGTGCTGCAAATGCAAGAGATGCAGGTTCAATGACAGGAGCACATGAGGAGGCCAAACGAGTGACAGACATTGTGCGTGACGTGACATTTGTGCAGTGCAGTGTTCTCGAGAAACAAAAGGCAGACTCGTTTAGCCTACAGAGCCCCAGACTTGGCTCCTTGAGGAGCCTGGTTCAGGCTGAGGCACATACTATAGAGTGCCTCAAAGAAAAAAACAGAGGTTTACTGTTCCACAGCATATTTCTGAGTCACTGCAATGGTAAAGAAACAAAATATTTTACACAAAATTGGAGATGGATAGGTAATAAACATTTCTCAGTTCTATCTCTGCTCTTTGTTTCCTTCTATGGCACGCCTGTGATGCGTGTTTCAGTGCCACTGGCAAGCTGAGAGCCCGAAACCACCTCCCTCCAGCCACTAGCACTCACTCTCTCAAGCCTGCAGAGTCAGCAATGTTGAGAAAGCAGCAACAGAAGAGCATGTGATGACAAAATAAAGTTAATTTGCTGCAGTGTGATATTCAATCAGAAGAAAATAGCAGAGCAAGGCTCTAGCTTTTGGACTATTACCCACAATCCCTTGCATATGACAGCAGTGACAGTGTCAGCTTCCATATGCCGTATTACAGTGACACTTGCCATGCTAAACGCTGATTAGAATTAAAATGGAAAATGACATTTATGTGCATTACTCTGCCATTAATCTTGATGCCCTATATTTTATGTTGACAGTGGGCTTTTGCAAGGGGAGCCTGAAAAGACACAGGGTTGTAGGTGGTGGGTTGTTTTTTTTTTTTCAGTTGCTATTACAGAAGCAAATGTGGTTCTGAATATAAGCACAACAGTGAATTACAGGCCTCTTGGTTTCTCAGAAAGACGACAAGATCTTTGTACTGCCACTTGTTGGACAGAGAAACCAGTCAGAAAATATTCGTGTAACTGTGTGTGCAGTAAATGTTTGCCACTAAAATAGGAATTTGATGCAACATCATGAGTTTAGTCAAATATTTGATACAGGTGCCTGCAAATCACAAAACTGCCTTATGCTGTTACTGACTGTACCATAAGTATGTGCACAAGTGACACTCACAAATGGAGCACGGTTGATTAGAAAACGAGAACGATAAGATGAGATTCTTCGTAGCTGCAGTGGAGTGGCTGCATGGAGAAGTTCACCTTCAAGAAAAGGCATGCATTGAACAGTATTGTTCAAGCCTGCAGAAGGGCTAATTCACATCAAACATCCTGGGGTCTCAGAGGAATGCTACAGCAATGACACAAGATCTTTCCATTCATTTTGACAGTGCCCACCCACCGGTTTAAAGCTAAGCTTCAAAGGCAGGCCAAGAACAGATCCTCTCTTCTCTGGTCTACTTACTTATTGAGTTCTGTTGAAAGTCCCTTTCTTGGGATAACACCAGAAGTGCTCGTTTCAGGAGGGACAGATATTTTAAAAGCTCAGTAATCCTTAGTGAGGAGGTTATCTATCATCCACTACAAAACTGCAGTAGCCAGAACTCATCCTGGCTTAGGTGAGGGCCTGTGTCTGACCTGCCTCTGCAAGGCAAGCATCCTTGGTCCTCCCCACAGAATGACAGTCCAGAATGGAGAGTAGAAAAGGTTTAAACTATTTCTGATTTTCCTGAAATCACTCCTTTTCAACTCTTACACTGCCTGTGAAAGTTTTTCTTTAAAAAAAATAAAATACAAGACAAATGCAAGGCAGTTTGCGCTAAAACTGAAATAAAATTCAGCCATTTTCCCCCCTTTACTCAGTACAAGATCTGCCTACACAGCAAAAGGCATCAACAAATCTAACGCGCTATCGCATGAAGGAGAAATACAACTGTACGGGCTAAGTGCTGTGCCCTCCTCCCCAAGATGTCTTGCAGAGCTGCCTGATCCCATGTGCAGAAGGCTTGGTGGGCTGGGTCCTTCAGGCTCCATCAGTGCATAGGGGTTAGCTCACACCCCAATAGCTCTCCTGTGCTCCCTCAGGAAGGGGTGACATGGTTACAATATCAAAGTCATTCTCCAATCTACCTGCTTGTCCTTACCAACAGATCAGAAGCAGGAAGATATTTAGAAACATGCTTTTCTTTACCTATTCCTGTACATTCAGTATGATTTAGATGCCCAGGTATAAGCACACATACATGCTGTTTGCCAAATCACAACGGAATTCCAAAATCAAATCTATAAAAGTCACTAGGAAATGTTCTATCAAAATTTCTAGGACCCACCTTAGCTCTGCCACAAGCCCCTGGTCTCTTCTTCCTACAGAAGCATTCCCACCCAGACTCCAGACATGATGGATAGCTTCCCTCTCTCTTATCTCATCCCTATAACACTAAGGAAAAGTGAGGGGCTTGGAGGGGAGGGAAGATTCCTGTAGTGCCTGTAAAGTTGAAGATAACATTTAAGCTTTGTTACACCGAGGAAGCTGCGTTAAGCTCCCATGACCTTGAGCGAGAGCTGCAGTTTGGGTTCCTCTGCTAAGGACTTTAATAAAGTGAAAAATTGTTTCAATACAAAATGTGATATTGGGACATTGTTCGTGCATATATTGAGCTTAAGTCAAATATTCTGTGTCCTCAAATCCGACTGATTAATAATTAGAACCAGAAATTCTGTCTTTACTCTAATGTGTTTAGGAAAACTGATGGATTTAATTTTTTTATCAGCCAAAAGTAAGAAAATGTAATCTTTCTTAAAGTATCTAATACAACAATGCAGAATAATTAGTTTCTATGAAAACAGGCATAATGGGACAGAATAATAAATCACTTTCTGTTTTGTATCTGTCCGTCTTGATGGAGGAGAGATTTACTATACAGTATGGTGCATGATGCTGTAGGAAATATCAAGCAATAGAAGAAATCTATAAGGGGATAAAGCAATTCCAGCTGTGCATTATAAAGGAGCATTTCATCTCGTGACAAAGCCTCAGGGATAGGACCAAGTAATTATCAGGCAAAAAGCAGCCCCTCTTAGGATTACAACCTGCTGAAATACATTGGCCTCTAAAGCCCCAGTTCTGCATCCTCCATGGCCATTTATTTCAACAGATCTGTGCACTTACCCAGAGTTTTACTCCACCCTTTTCTTCCATCTCTCGGTGCTTTAGACACTAATGAACTTAAAGGGGCTTTTCTGTGCCCTTCTCACTTGGACGGTGTGATCCACATTTTGTATCTGGACAAGTAAGGCACAGTGACAGACACTGGCAAGGCCAAGGCCACGTGACAGGTAGCTAGCTGTTTGAGCCTGGATCCAAACCAAGCTCACTGCCAACAGACTTAACCTAAGGCTCTCTTAATTGAATTGCAAGGAATAACTCAAATCTCAGGAGGAAGTGGGATTCTCCAGCTGCTACAGCTCTGTTACTTCTGAGTTGTAGTTTTCCTTACATTTCTTCAGCTTTCTTCTAGGAAAGGAACCAGAATGAAAGCAAGCAAGTTGAAATCTTGACTCCAGGTATATCCACATGTCCAAACCAGGCTTGTTTCTGGCCATTATCATCCTACTTTCATTGTCTGCTGCTAGAACATCTCTATGCTCATTCCAGTTGGATTTGAGTCCAAGGGCATGATTTAGTCTGACTCATTTTACTGCAGATGAGTTCATACCTTGCCAGACCAAAACAGAATCTGTTCCTGTGGGTTTTGTCAACACTTGCACAAAGAACATTTTCCTTTGATCCTAGCTTCTGCCAGGAATCTTTTTTTTGAGATCAAAAAGATGGTTGAAAAGACAAGAAATTGGACAAGGAAAAGTCTATTTGATTAGGTCCTGTTTGGAGTCATTGCCACAGAGCTAGTGATCTGAAATCCAGTCACGTGGATGAAGCCACATTGTTAGACTCTAATGTGTAACTTTCCTTGGCTAATTTGATTCAACTCACATGGGAGGTCCGAGGGTCTATGTAATTCTTGCTGACTGCTCTGGAGCACAAGTCATGATACATTTATCTTTTGCTTGGTGATGGTAAATGGTCTCCAGCTCTTCCTCCTTATAGTAGTGCATCGGAGAGCCCTCCCTTTCAAGGAGTTGCCAACACGCTACACCCAGGTAGTAGCGATCCTCAGGAATAACAACAGTTATACCTTTGCTTTTAGACCACAGTATATTGTTTGGTTGGTTGTTTGAGGTTTTTTTGTTTTGTTTTGGTGGGGTTTTTTGTTTGGGTTTTGTTTGTTTGTTTTTAAACAAAGGCATGCAAGAACCAATTGGAAACTTGGTCTGTAGTGAAGCATGGCATCTGTTTAGCAGCAGACAGCAGCAACATGCAACAGTTTAGGACTAGAAAGAAATGAGCCTGAGGACCAAAACCTAAGTATGAATCTAAGTAGACAAGTACTCCCAGAGTAGCCAGGCATTCACTGCTATAATAATGAACACAGATACCTTTTCTTAGCTATAAGACATCTCTCCAACAATAAATCACCCTCTACAGATCCATTTTGGTTTCTATTCCATACAGAATCACTCAGGCCTATGCCCAATCCTGCATTATCACTCCCAATTCCACCATAACATACCTTTTTCCCCTGCACTCTTGGTATGCCACAGCCCAAACCCTTCCCACCTGCCAGGTCACCTGGGATTTAGAGTTTAAAGGGATACAAGCACTACAAACAGCACTAGTTAAAACACCAACAACATGACTCTTTGCAAATAATGAGCACAGTAACCTGATCATGAGACCTCTGTTAAAAAACTATCAAATGCCACAAAAAGCAAGGAGAATGGGAACAATGCAATGATCACACCACCTAGAAGCAAATACCATCTTTGGGTCAGTATGCAACACTCCCCTCTGCTGGGTACAATGCAGACAGAAAAACCACGTGCCAAGGAGGCTGTACAGTCTGGACTCTGAGCTGCCGTAACAGCAGACCAGAGCTTCTGCCATTCCTGCTGTGGAGTACCTTCAGAGCTTTGAAGTGCCCAAGCAAAGCAGAGTGACTTGTAACCTGGCTCATGATGCTACAGATGTCCAGTGTGAAATATAATGGCTAGAATAGACCTCCCAGGATGTCTCCTTCACTTTGAAGGACTCCTCACTTAGTTTTTCTTTCTCACTCCCAGTGGGGGATACTTCTGGCCCAGACTTGGACTTATTTACACTTTAAGCTGTTCCTAACTCTTGGTAGCTATTCTCAAGCTGTCGCAATCAGTGTCACAGGAAAATTACCATGTAACATGTGACAAGTCACACCTACACTGCACAAAAGGCAAAATTATGCAGTGATGTGTCAAATGGATCATATTCATGTATCACCCAACACATACGGTTCATAAAAACTGACATCTCTGCAGCAGCCAAAGGAAATGACAAATTACAGAGCGTGCAGGGTGAAGAACTGACAGGTTTTAACAGTGGCTATCCCCTTCTCAGGACACTCAAAGCCTTCCTTCCTCCACCAAGTCTATATACTTGTGTATATAGACTAACTTTATGTTGTGCCAGGTTATAAACATCCCAGAGAGCTTACTCCAGCATCCATATCTGCAGGTTATTCCTCGCTCCATCTCTGGAGAACTACCTGCTCTTCAGTCTCTGAGCAATTTCCCCAGTGAAGCAGAAGTGGTTGGAAGAGGCAGACAGGCAGGCTTGGGGGCCAATGGCTGCTGAAGGTACAAGCCTGGGACTTCAGTGTGCCAGTTCCAAATCTCTCCTCTGCCACTGACTGTCTGTACTTCGGTAAAACTCATCTAGTTCCTCTGTACCTCAGCTCTCCCTCTGTTAAATGAAACGGCAAAACTGTCCTGCCAAATGAAGTGTCATGAGAATAATTATGTTAAACAATGCAAATGCTCATATGTTCTAACCTACATTGATGCATCCTAGCTAAAGCACCTTAGATAGCCCCGTAAAGGCTTTACCAAGCATCTGATGAAATCAATAAAGAGAAGTTCATGGCCTTCAGCAGGCAGTGGTTAGCCAGCTGCAAGAGAATGGACGGTGTCTTCACTGCCTGTATGGCCAAGAAACATTTGTTGTTAGCCTTCTCCTTTGCACTTTGCTGTTCTCAAAACATATCTTAAAAGGTAAGAAAGATCTCAGTCACTGACAGCTTTGAACCTAGAACTATGTAGCTATGTCAAGAAATCAAACTAACAAGCAGCAAATAGGGGAAAGGCAATACTAGGCTGGGACAATGGAGGTCTGAGTTTGGTTCTCAGCTCATTCACAGGCTTCCTGCATAATCTTAGACAAGACATGTACTTTCAGCAGGCACCAGCTACTCCTCTACAAATCCAGGATGAACAACCATTCCTTTGCCCTTGTTTTCTGTTTTAAAGTGTAAGCTCTTAGGGGCTGAGGCTTCCACTTATTGTTGAAAGCTCTACATCAGCCATGAAATGTTTCGCTGAATTGCATAAAAACTGTATTATAGATGCAGAGTATCTCTAGTGTTTGTACAGAATCTAGCCTGGGTCCAGAATAGCCACATGCACTGAGCACAGCCACTAAGCTCTACTGGACCCTGTCACAGGCGCAGTGGTTTAAGCATAGCATCGTATTAAGGAAGCAAGATCACTTCAGCAGCAGATTGTCATTTTGTATTTGCACAGAGCTGTACCCTGCTAAATGAGATCCCCTTGATACAGACGTACTTGAGAGGGCAGTGCAGCAATGCTGGAGCCAGTCCTGTGAAAGTCAGCTCACACGTGGAAGCAATGTTATTATTTAGGAATTTCAGATGTTGGGAGCATTATGGCCCTCTCTTGCTCCTCATGAGGCACACATGGTGTGTAGTGTGCGAGCCCTGAGCCCCACCAGGACATCCAGGAAATGTCAAAATAGAGGTAACAATGACTATAGAGAAACTCCTACACACAGGTTTAATCCCAGTCTGATGACAGCATGGAGACAGACATCACCCAAATATTCTATCCACACTCCCTTTCTGTCTCCAAGAGACTCCTTTTCAGATCCCTCTCCTCCGAGAGGAAGGGGTAGGAGAGCTGAAGTAAGGTATTTGTTAAAGACCACAGAGAACCAAGGAACCACATCTGCACAGTGGATTCAGGAAGATTAGGCCCATCTATTTCCTAAAGATCGGTTGCATGAAGAGAAAGTAAGCAAAGCTTGAAACACTTTTGTGAACACAGGCTTGGTCATGAGCATCGAGCCATTTATTTCTCTACCACAGGAGATGCAAGAACAAAGAAACGGCTCCTGTGGGTGGGTTTAATTTTTAACAAGTTACCATGTGGCTCTCGTTCCAAATTTTGGGTGTTTATCTGTGTAATGTCTATTGCAAACACTGTAATTTTCCAGCAGCCAGGTACATTGAAGGCAAAAGTAGTAATAATGTGACATCATTATTTTTGTTCCATAGCAACATCCCCCCACACCCCTTACAAAACAGGTTATAAGTCTGTAAAACTCTGCATTTTACCGTGCTATAAAACTCCTCCAGCTGTTATAAATATATCGTTTTAAGCACTTGCATTTAAAAAAATGAAACAGAAAAATACCACTGAAAAGTTCAATGCTTTTTCTTCTCTGCATTCAATTGCATTAACTTTTTCCCTGCTGGTCTCCCAGACCCACTGCTGGGCTGGCAGATTTCCACAGAAACCAGGGGAACGTTCAAGACACATGCAGGCTGGTTGTTAGTACAAAAGCATCTATTTTACCATGAGAGATGTCTACTGCAGTTAAACTTCAGTAAAAGGATGCATCTTGCTTGTCTGCCAACATGGCAGGTACATGTTACCTAGCTGGCTCAGGAGCCATTGGCAGTGGGTTTGTAGAGATGGAATCCACCATGGTGCTGTAAGATGGGGCAATATAGTCACTGGTATAGCTGCTTCCTAATGGCAGGCAAAGGGACTGGTGCTGTGGCTATTGGTTATAATTCCACTTTATGCCCCATTACAATTCTCAGTGAAGCGCTTAATCCCACTGGGAATCTTTCATTTAGTCAGGCAGCTGTAGGTTGGGCACACCTTCAGCAAAGCAAGGGGTAAGGGCAGGGGAAGAGGCAGAGGGGATACAGTGACACAGGTCTAGGTCTTCTCCAAGAAAAGTACACAGGCACTAGAAGGGCAGGGACTGGGGAGAGCCTGCCTCGTGACAGCATCAGCACTTGGCAATCCTCTTATCTTCAGTCATGCTTTGCTAAAAGAGCTGTTTCATTTCTGGTTTGGGTCTGTTGGTTCAAGCAGTGTCTATAAAATTAAATATGCACTATTTGAAACCAACAAAAGTTTTAACGCCAACTTTAATTTGGGAAAGATACTTCAAGTCCAAGAGGCATCCATGGAGTCTCTTCTGAGCCCAAAGAGAGGAAGATCTCAGCCTGAGCTTGTGCATCCAGTGGAAACAGAAGCTAACCGTAGTCCTCAACCATCAGTGCCTCCCACAGTGAAGAAAACCTAGTCTCTGGAAGAGTATTGGCTGTTGTTGCTTCTGCTTAAGTTGAAGCATTCCAGAGGAGGGACTGGCTCACTCTGTGCAGTGATGACTGTACTCAGAGCCCTGATATCAGCTAAAAATCTAAAGGTGTTGCTAGAACATAAGTAAACCTAGTATTAAATAATTGCAGGTGAGTTCTACCTGCCATCTCAGACATGTTGGGAGCTTCATTTTACTGGGCCGTGGATCTTACCATCACCAATGAGGCTTTTGATTTTTTTTCCTTTTTATGGCATTATTATTATTTATATTTTCCTCGCAAGTGCTTGAAGTCATCATGACAGTGTATTGAGTAATGGCAGGATAATTGTTTCATTGATCATTATAAACTATTCTGAATCTCTGCATGATTTGTAGCATTTAAAATACTCTCTCCTTCCCTCTCCCTTCCCCTGCTGTGGGGGCAGCTCAGTAGATGCCTACTGGCTATGAGCAATACAATTAACAATTACAAAAAGGAAAAAACTTTGGAAGCAAATGAGTCCTTAAACCATTTCTTTGATGGTTCCCTATTGATCCTTTCAAGCCACAAAGAAAATTTAAGAAGTTGAGCAGTTAGAATAGTGAAGAAATGAAAGCGTAAGAATGGTGAGGAAGAGGAAGGAAGGACTGCTGCTGAGGACTTTTTCATTCAGGTTCAGACTCCACCATCAAGATGTTGTGCTGACATACCAGGACACCAGTGTTACGTTGCTGGGTCAGGACAACAAACAACTGTTGCTTTCTGGTGCTTGGGCTAGAGTCCAACGGCAGGCTGATGCCCTACTGTGGGCCACATCCTCTGGTAGATTCCTCAGAGCAGCTGATGGAGGCACCGCTCATCATTACAGCAGCCCACTGTGACGCTGCCTCCATGTCCCATGACAGAAAAAGCTGAGGCTATCCATACAACTGCAGCTTTAGCCAGCTGTTCATCTTCTGCCAGCTGCACTGAGATGCTTATTTGTGGACACAGCTAATGTTCTAGATTCTTTATCTAGAGTTTACCCAACAGGCACTTACTCAACCACCAAACAACCCCTCCAACTTTCTACTTACATGGTCTTACCCTGCTCCTCCAGAAAAAGCATCAGGCACCATTATAAAGACAGTACAGGACCGACACCAAGAATTTTTACACATTTATACCTGAAATTACAGCTATTTTCTCTGTAGAACCAGGGATTTCAGCTGCAAGATATAAGTAGATGTCAGCATGTCATAAGCACCCTGCTATTCACATACTGCTAAACCATACGCAGTGTCCCAGCAGAATGAGAAGAGGATCACAGTACAGAACAGGCATATAACCATTGGAATAGGTGGTGCTTGCCTGACTCCTACTTGGGAATACCTGAAGAGACAGGGATTGGCTCATTTACATGCTTGAAAAGTCACTAGAGTGTTCTGGAGCCTTCGAGGAAACCACTAAGAAATTAACAGGGAGCTGGATGAGATCCCTTAGCCACTTCAATCTTTATCTATGAGTTTATAAGGAGAGAATCGCCGGAATTTTTATCTGTCCTTTCAGCAGATTGGTTAGGGGACAATAGGAGAGGGGCACAGAGGTAAGGTGCCCTTCAGTCTTTTTTTTTGCAGGTTATTGAAACACTAGATAAAAATCGAATAATGCAGAAAAGTAAGGCAGGGGAGAACTCTTTGGAAGAGCTCTTTCTTCACCTGATGTTGCCATGTGAAAGGTGGAGCTGGGGCACTCCTGAGCTGTTCCTCCCTGCACATACATCGACAGTGCAATCAGGACTGTGACTGCAGCACACACTGGCATCCTTCAGCTAGTTCAGATGTAGACAGCATCCACAGCAAAAGCAACACACACAGGGGAGCACAGATTAGCTGTATCCTACGCAGCACTGCTATTTATTAAAGATGAGAGCCTCCTCTGAAAAGCCTGCATTGTGCCCTCATTCTGACTGCTACCTGGTAGAAGATGGCTTGGTTACACCTATACACCACTGCCAAAAGGAAAAGATTCTGGATGGAGCCTATATATTTATTGCATACACTGAAAAAATAAAAACAAAAGTTTATCATCATACTCATCTGGCCTTCCAGGATGTGCCATCGTGGCCTGACAATGTGCAGATCTTGACTCATTTTGAGCCCAGCTCCTATCTCCCAACCACCCTTCCATTCAGCATGAACATCTCCACACATGGGTTTACTTGACAGCTTCTGGCAAAACCTTTATTCCTCTCTAGTACACATGATCACTCTCAGTCCTAATTCTTCATGTTCCTTTACATTCAAAAATCAACTTTTCTCCTTTTCAAGGTTTCCTTTTTCCGCCATGAGACACAGGCATGACATAATCAAGAAATCCAAACTCTGAGCATCTGACAGATTTTCTCTGAAATACAGAACTACTTTATAGCAATCAATAAAGCACTAGAGTAAACCCAAGCCTGCTGTAGAAATTCTCCCAGCTAAAATTGAGCTTGCCATCAGCTAAGATGCCATCACTGGAGGACATAAGAGAATAAATCAGTGAAGTATTTAGTTATTGCACCAATTGTGTCAGTCTCTGGTTGGCTTTGAGAACTCCAGTCTACTAAATATCCCCTGTCCATTAGCTGCTTCCCTCTCCTTGCCCAGGAAGAGAGAATACAACAAACACCTTTGAAATTCTACAGAACAGACATATTGGAAAATCTGCCTGTTGAGTACATGTAACACTTCCCAGCCAAGTGAGCTGATGCCATCAAATAGGAAGAAACTTTGGAAGGAAGAGTCCCAAGTATAGAAGACTCCACCAATTTATTCTGTTGGGCTACTTAGAACAATACCAGAGAAGTCTCTGGAAACAGCACAGATCAAACCCTGTTGGTCTGAACTCAGCAGAAGGGAAATTTCAGTCCCTTGAATGGTTTCATAATGCATCAGGGCACATCAGAAGTGAAGGAAACAGTCTGGCAGAATTGCATTAATTTTCATGAACCCAGCAGCCCTGGAAAATCATGAAAACTGCAACATAATGAAAGCCTGGAAGGGAAAAACCTGCCCTCTTCTTCACTGCTAGAGAATCTGAATGCAGATTCCATCAAAGGAGAGAGCCTGAGAAACCACAGCAGGAATAAAAATTAACCCTTTTGCTTATGGGACTGCAGGGTTGAGGAGTCACCATTCTCCTGGTTACTAGTCTGCCAAAAGAGATAAACTCCTGTAAGAGGGCTGGCCATCTCCATGCAATTAGACCTTAGCACCATGCATGACATAATGAACTGCTGCCAGCAACATTAAAGAAGACATTTTCTTCTGTCTTCACAGTATTCATCTTCTGCCCTCATTTCAGGGTCTGTCTCACTGATTTTAGTGGGAACAGGATGCATGTATTAGATGGATGTTTTCCTAGATGAATGAATGATGCTCCCAACAAAACAAACAAAAATGCACTTCCTTGCTCTTATGTGAAGTGACAAAAATCAGCCCCATGTGCTAACTCCTGCCACATTGTGTTTATGAGCCTATCCTTTCAGATATTTCAGTCTCATTTTATTCAAAAGTTGCACCCCTAAACACAAAAACTAGGAATCATCTATATATTACCATTATTGCTACTCAACAGAAAAATAGCTTTCAGAATT